>JAFFST010010447.1:1996-16277 GCA_022414735.1 Noturus placidus
GCTTGATGCCTCCTGGGATAGGCTCCAGGTTCCCCGTGACCCTGAAAAGGAGTAAGCGGTTGACGATGGATGGATGGATGGATGGTTCTCCATCATTCATCATTTAACACCAACATTCACCATCAAACACCATCATTCATCATTTAACACCAACATTCCCCATCATTCACCATTTAACACCAACATTCACCATCAAACACCATCATTCATCATTAAACACCAACATTCACCAACATTCACCATCATTCATCATTTAACAACAACATTCACCATAATTCATCATTTAACAACAACATTCACCATCATTCATAATTTAACACCAACATTCACCATCAAACACCATCATTCATCATTAAACACCAACATTCACCATCATTCATTGTTTAACACCAACATTCACCATCATTCATCATTTAACACCAAGATTCACCATTAAGCACGATCATTCATAATTAGACACCAACATTCACCAACATTCACCATCATTATCATTTAACAACAACATTCACCATCATTATCATTTAACAACAACATTCACCATCATTCATCATTTAACAACAACGTTCTCCATCATAGGGGCGCACGGTGGCTTAGTGGTTAGCACGTCCGCCTCACACCTCCAGGGTCCAGGATTCGAGCCCCGCCGGGGCCATGTGTGTGCGGAGTGTGCATGTTCTCCCCGTGTGTCGGGGGTTTCCTCCGGGTACTCCGGTTTCCTCCCCCAGTCCAAAGACATGCATGGTAGGCTGATTGGCGTGTCTAAAGTGTCCGTAGTGTATGAATGGGTGTGTGAGTGTGTATGTGATTGTGCCCTGCGATGGACTGGCACCCTGTCCAGGGTGTACCCCGCCTTGTGCTTGATGCCTCCTGGGATAGGCTCCAGGTTCCCCATGACCCTGAAAAGGAGTAAGCGGTTGACGATGGATGGATGGATGGATGGTTCTCCATCATTCATCATTTAACAAAAACATTCACCATCAAACACCATCATTCATCATTAAACACCAACATTCACCATCATTCATCATTTAACACCAACATTCACCATCAAACACCATCATTCATAATTAAACACCGACAAAATATGGGCATTCACCACCAAACACCAACATTCCTTAACACTTTAATTCACATGCAAACACCAACATTTAAAATTTTTTTCAACATTCTTAACCAAACACTAACATTTACCTTTAAAGAAAACAAACAGTAAAAAGAAGTAATAAGACAAATGAAACAAAGTGAATAAAGTCAGAGTTTTCTGGAGTCACAGAAATGGCAATTTTTGAGATATTCAGAAAATTGTCTCCTTAATGAAATGTTTTCAAACAATCAAAATAGTCTGCAGACTGTGAGTCTTTCTATTCCATTTAAATCGACTAGACATAGCTTTATTAATAATACTGCATAATGAGAGCATACGATCTAGGATTTCCGGCTTAAACAAAAGGTCTACATATAATTAACAATCTTACTGCAACGGTAGAGTTAACAACATCAATAATAATAATTAGAGAAGACAAAGAGCAGCAGCCCATTTTGTTGCTGTGTTCAGCGCTGTGTTGTGTAGCTGCATTAACGGTCAGCCATGCTTGGACGGATCTGTCAGATTCTCTCTCCCTCTGCTTAATGGGCTGGAAGAGCGCGAGGCAATCAAAGCCCCATGAATCTCCCATTAGCCCAGTTAGGTTAATGACCTGGCCAAGAATCACTTTGGCCAAAACCAGGCTAATCACATGAGACATTTTATTTATTTATTTAATTATTTTGCTGCAACATGATGATTGGGTCGTGTGTTTTGCATGGAACCGAGCTTTTCTATGCTCATGCACTACTGGAAGGTTTCGCTCTTTCTCCAATAGCAGTTTCCATTAAACTTTAAAGTAAGTTCAGTAACCGACTCCTATTTTAAATCAATGTGGACATTAAATAAGTGAAGACTAAACTAAAGTCAAAAAAGCATTCCACATTATAACGCAGCTTGCAGTCAAACTACTTTCCGAGCTGCTGTTAGAGTAAACTAATCAACATCTTCTGACCAATCAGAATCAGGAATTAAACATCGGTTGTGGAATTAACTATAAACCTGGTCCAAAGATTGACATTATCTGATTATTATCATCAGCCGTGTTGAATTGAGACTTTTGATGTTCTTTAACATCAGTATACTGAGCTCTCTGATAACACAGATGAAAGATTGTGCAAGACCTTTTATGAAAACCGAATAAATATTATTTAAATGTTGAGCACCGTTGAATACTCGATAAATCACCAACTGTCATCAGGCCTGTGCATGGGCAAATGAAGTTTAGCTTCAAAGGAGCATGAAATTAAGGCCCTGTCCAGGCATACGGGCATTTCTGAGAAACAGCGTTTCTTCGTCCGTACGAAAACTCGAAAACAATTTGAAGTTCAGACGAGCACACAAGCCCAGTGAGAGCATGTCATGAACTGTTAAGTCAAACGTCTTAAGAATAACACAGAGAGCTTCGTATTGAACAGGAGAGAAGACAAAATGTGGAAAAAACAACAATGTGGCCAAAACATAGACTAACGATGAGATGGAATTACCAATTAATGTTGCAAAGTGTTCCCTTGGGTCTTATCCAAAATCCCAGGAAGTGAAATCGAATAGCAATGACAAAATCAAATAAGAAATCACTGATTTCCATTTACGTGTAGACAGTCTGTACAAAAAAATGTGTATGTGTAAAGCAGTGTTAGTGTTGTGTTTATGTCATGCCTTTCCAACCCCTTTGACCTTTGGAAGTTCATTATAGTTGGGGAAACTCTTCAGCAGGTAGCTGAAAAAAAGAGTGAGCATCAATCTTCTCTGAACAGAGAGAGAGAAAGAGAGAGAGAGGGAGAGAGAGTAAATATGGTATGAGCTATGGGGCATTGCAGAACAGGATGAGGCCTTGAGTCTGAGTCATGTTCAGGCTAAACGGTGGCCATTTTGACGGAATGTTGGTAAGATGAATAGCAGCGTTAGGAAAGGACATGGTCCGGGGTTTTTGATGTATGGCCCAGAGGTCAGTGGCTTAGAGAGCTACATATCTGTGCTGTATGTGTGTGTGTGTGTGTGTGTGTGTGTGTGTGTGTGTGTGTGTGTGTGTGTGTGTGTGTGTGTGTGTGTTGGTGAAAGGAGTGTGGGGAGTGGTACAGGTTGCTCATGCTGGACGAGGAGAGCTGTGGTTGCTAGGCAATGGGTTGACCAGGGAGCCTTGGCCTGATTGGAGCTGCATTGGATCAATTTCCGCACGGTGGAGCTGACCAGTATCAATCACGCACACACACACACACACACACACACACACACACACGCACACACACACTCTCACACACACACACACATCCATTCATTAGGAGAGTTCTGCACAGAGTCAGAGAGATGAAGCTACAGCGCCATAAATCTCAGCATGCAGACAGCTTTGCATTGTGCTCTTGTCAATGTCAGAGCTTTGGCGAAATGGATTGATGGTTGGACAATGGTGTGGTGAGTCTGAACGCTGTATTGCCAGGGAAGAAATGTGGGTAATAATTATCTTGGATTCTGTAAACCTCAATATTTTGAAAAATGTTGAGGGTAGAATTCATAACTCCAACGTTCACCATCAAAATATTAAACAGCTGTTAGAAAGCAGAAAAAAAGGCTAGGTAAAAGGTTCCTTGGGGGTTCCTTTGCATAGCTGTGGATTGGAAAACCTCTCTCAGAGAGAAACTTTCTGTTGGAGATTACACATAAAATCCTACAATGGAATGAACCGAAACAAAGGAACTTACACAAAACTTTTTTTTTTCCTCTAAAGAATTTGCTATTTAAAACCTACACTATATGGCAAAAAGTTTTTGGACACATGACCATCAGACCTATATGCGGTTCTACTGTTTAAACTGTTGCTACAAATTTGGAAGCACACAATTGTTTAGAATGTTGTTTGCATTACAGTTTCCCTTCACTGGAACTAAGAAGCCCAAACCTGTTCCAGCATGCACAAAGCGAGCTCCATGAAGACATGGTTTCAAGACAAGGTTGGAGTGAACACCCTTGGGATGAACTGGAACACCAAATGCACCCCGGCCTCTTTGCCCAACATCAGTGCCTGATCTCACTAATGCTCTTGTGGCTGAATGGACAAATCCCCACAGCCATGCTCCAAAATGTAGAGGAAAGTCTTATCAGAAGAGTGAAACTGCAAAGGGCGACTAAATCTGGAATGGGATGTTCACGTGGCTGCGATGCTCAGATGTCCACAAAATTTTGGCCATGTAGTGTTTTTTCCGATAAAGACACTACCATGTCTTCAGACAAACCATGGACAAACTGAAGAACATTAGAAGGTGCTGGATAGAACCATTAAAAACAAACAGCTATATTCTCAATAATGAGACCGTTCTTTAACAAACCCTAATATTTGCACTCACATCATACAGCAACGTTAAACATAAAAAACACCTGGAATCCTCATAGAGCTTCTTAAAGGGCTTCTACTTGAAACAATTAGAAGAGTCCTGCAAAAAAACAAAAGACCAAAAAAAAAACCGAAAAAGCCAAGAGGGGTGATGGATGAACCCATTTATTATAAGAGTGTACATTAGCATTGCCCATCAAAAAAATAACAGCACATGTCCCATGAAGCCACTAGCATTGCATCTCCACCATTCACCATTTACCATCATACAAAGGTTCTCTGGATGGTTACGTGTTTCTAGCTAGTTTTATGTGGAACCCTCATTTAACGGGAAACCCAAAGGTGTAGGGTTTTTACACATTTATTAAGGGGTGCAAACCAAAAGTACTAGATGAAACAATGTATTCTCAATCAGACACCAAACTACATTAATTTCCAACATTCACTATCAAATGCTAACACACACATTTCATTAAAAGAAAATGTTTTTTTCATTGTCGTCAGTGGAATGTGTAGAATTAGCTTTAGATATGACCCATAGTATAGATATGCTAGCACACAATGAACTTGTCACACAATTAGTACTATTGTGTTCACAATATTGTTCGCAAGACCTTTTTATAGCGAGGTATGTTTGAAAAGTCCAGTTGGAATCTTGCGAACTTGTTTTTCAATGTTTTTAAGATTCAAATACCTGTAGTTCTCCCAAATCCAACCATCCATCCATCCATTAACCTGTCCATCCATCCCTCCGTCCATCTATTACTTACAGTTTGTACTCCTATAACTCACTTTCCACTTCCACTCAGGGACCTGAAGCCCAAATTGATCAAACCAAATGAATAAGTACCACTCTCCCAGAATCAAAGGCAGAAGAAATGATCATACATTGACTGCATACTTTACCTTATCTTAGAAAAATGTCATCAGTATCTTTATGGGCTGTTGGTCCTGGATGAAGTGCAGAGAGAAGATTCTCCGAAGTGCTGTAGTTGCAGCTTTGACTGCTGGCTCGGCCTCCCAAATGGTTCCATGCAATTAAACCTGAGAACAAGCGAAAGTCATTATTGAATACATAATTTTATCGCTTTATCACCAACCCACGAGCAGCTCCATTGTTAGTGACTCTGTTCAGGTTCACAATATTCAATCTGAGCTCTTAATATATTCAGATGGTGACTCCAATTGACGTTGATCCTCTTTAACTGTCTTGATAGATCACAAACCAGCAGGCTACATTTTTACAATCAGACCTATTTTTCTAAAGAGCAACTTTTGCGGTCCAAGCAATTTTTCATGCAAATGTTTTCATTATGATTATATGTGTGTAACACCTAATCGCCTTTTGGTTAAAAAAAAAAATTATAATACATTTACATGTATTCATTTAGCAGACACTTTTATCCAAAGCGACTTACAAATGAGAGCACACTCACACACCAATGGGAGCAGAGCTGCCATGCCAGGTTCTAGCTTGCCATCAGGGGCAACTTAGGGTTCAGTGTCTTACCCAAGGACACTTCGGCATGGGATCACCCGGGCCGGGATTCGAACCACCAACCCTACGATTAGTGGACAACCCGCTCTACCGACTGAGCCACAGCCGCCCTAATAATAATAATAATTGCTGTTTTAAATAGCTTCCAATTATCTGTCTTGATATGTTAGAGAACAACAGCCCACATCTTTTAAAATCAGATTCATAACTTTGAAGTGCAATTTTGGGGGGTCCAAGCATTAATGACTTATTGGATAATTAGTTGATATACTTACTTACTTATATATGCTGGTTTAAATCCTAGTTTCTCTTGTGTATGACTATATTATTTCGCTCTGTAGTGAACAGTTGCAGAAATTAAGTCCATTTATCCGAACCATCAGGAAGATTAATGCTACAGTAGCTTTTCAAAAGCAAGTTACATGCTTCTGTACTACAGTTTTATGTTTCAGATTTACCCATAACACAAGATAAGTTGTGACTTGTGACTATGGCTTCATTACCTCCAGGAACCTTCATCAAAATCCCCAGTGGGCATGTTTCCTGAGAGAAGCCGACAGTGGAGTCAAAACTTAAACAACAACTTTAGGGGTCCAAATATTTTCAACATTCTCTGTGAATGATTGTTTTCCAACCTTATTGTTTTTTCCTGTCTCATATTGCCATATGATCTTTCTTTATGTTTAAGAATTGTATTTCAGTGTGTGCTACAATGTTTTATTTCTCTAATGTCAAGTGCTTTTACATGGCACAGTCACATGCCATGGCATACACACACACACCACATTGAGATCTATCTATGTAACTGCTTACAGTCTGGACTGATGAAGCAACAAAGCGAGAGAGAAAACCAGGGGGGTGTGTACGAGGTGGTCATTACCCAGCATGTTTCCCTTGCTGTCTAACACCCATGACAAAATGAGAGTGAACTTTCACCCCTGCTGTCATGACAACAAGTGAAAAAAGGAACGCCCAGGTTGCCACGGTGTGCTCTGGTTCTTCCATTTGAATCTGCATCTTTAATTAACAAGACTCCGTTCAAAGTGTTAAGTAGGAAAATATTTCCATCACTTTTGGCATGGCATTCATAAGAGGCCAGGGGAAATCATTGTGCATGTGCATGAAGGCTTGGTTTAAAATGTTTTTTTTTAAAGAAAAAAGAAAAAGAAAAAAGAAAAAAGAAAAAGAAAAAAAACAACACCACAACCCTCAAGCAAAAAACATTCAAATATAAAAGCAGTAATAAGCAGAAAGTAAGCAATATATAGATAGATATCTAATTCATGTTTTATTTTATTTGTACTTTATTTATATACTGTATAATGTATACAAATATACTTAACTTATATTTTGTGAGATTTAAAACTGCATTATATGTATTTAAATCATTCAGAATGCAGTATTTTATGTACTAAACATGTAGAAAGAATGAAAACATTGGTGTCTTCATAAATGAAAGAAATATTATTTAAAAATTTTTTTAGCATTGTGGTGTATACTTTTTTTTTATAAAAGTGTATACATTTTAAACCTTTTAACATATGTATAATGTATTACAGTATGTATATTTGTATGTATATTTTAATGTATTATGTAATGGGTTAAAATATTACTACTCCCATTTTAGTATTTATTATTTTTTTTACACATTATTCTTCATTAAAACTAATAAAATTGTATAGGTAATTTCCCACTGTCCAATATAAAGCAATGAAATTGTCGTTTTCCCCTCCTTGTTGTGAATAGTATTTTGCAAATAATTATATAATCAGAAAAGGAAAGACATCCTAACTGAATCCATGTCAAACAGTATTATCACCTGAGCACACAAAACTCCCATTCTGCTCTTCCTCTTGGCACAGCAATGAGTGTGTGTTAGCCATGGCTAATAGTTTATCCATTCACAGAGGTTGTGTGTCCTTCACTTTTCTGGCCGGGTCTTATCACATTCCTGAGGTGTTCCCCTAGGCCCTGTGCTTTCCCCCAAGCTGATATCGTTAAATATATGTAGTTAGGGAAAGCAGTTAGGGAAAGACATGCAAGTCTAGAGCACACACACACACACACACACACACACACACACACACACACATACACACACACATACTTGGCTAAGAATAGAATTAAGGTCTTGATGCAGTAACATGGACGAGTGTGATGGTTTCATCCTTTTCTCTCTCTCTCTCTCTCTCTCTCTCTCTCTCTCTCTCTTTCTCTCTCACCAGGTCAATAAAATCTCATTGGCAAAGTGCTGCCAAAGTAATAACTGCAATATAATTCTAGATAAATGATTTCTAATACATATTACTACAATTAAAAAGAGCTTCAACGATAACCTACCTAGAAATATTTTCCCCCTCAAATTTTATAAATTCCATTTCTCTAAATGACTAAAAAAAGCCTTTCTCTTATTCGAGAAAGTTAGCAAGTTAGCAATTGTCTAGAGCGCTAGTTAGCATAATAGTGTGCAGGCTAACTAATATTAATATCTAAATTAAACTTAAGGCCAAACTTTTTGTCTTTCTGTCTTTATTTGAATGTAAAATTCACAGAGCAATACATTATGAAAAAGCTCAATGTTATCTAAGTACTGCTGCTAAAGCATTAGGTTGGCTAGCATAATATTTAGCTGCTTGACATTTTATTTATTTTAGCTAGCTTTAGATATTTGTTATGTTTGTAATTTGGTTTGAAATACATTATAATGTGTTTAAAAGCCTAAAATGATTAAGTTAAAGCTGGCAATTTGGTCATAATAACAAGCTAGCTATTCACAAACATTTAATCAGTTGATGTGAGGAAACAGACCATTTTTATTTTTTGTATACTTATGATTTTTGCCTTAAAAACAGCTCTGGGTAAGTAAATAACAAGAATAAACAGAAGTCAGTGCTGTGATGTTCTTTCAGATGATAAGAAAGACTGAAGCAAGATAACATTTAGATAAAATTGGAGTAAAGCTCTCAGGGAGAACATTACAGTAGCAGTCCTTTCGCAATCCCTCGAGTAAAAAATAACTGTCCTAATTTCTTATCAGTTACAATTGATTACTTCACCTTACTGACTGACCCCAAGCATTGATCTTGTTAACGATGGACGCTGACCGTCACCAGCGACAAACCTGATGAGGGAGAAATGAAAACGAAATCACACAGCAGTCTTGTAGTTAATGAAAGTAATTAAAGTTAATATAAAGTAAAGGCATGTTAAGACATTTTAAACACAGGTAAAGTGTTCATTCACAACAACGTTTTTCAACCATATTTCAGGTAAATAAATCTCCCAACATTTTCCTCCTGTCCTATCCCGCTCTTTCTACACATTACAGTAAATAAATCATTAAAACTCTTCAAAAGTCTTGCTATTATCCGTTTCCATGCCTCATCCATTATAGTTTATGGAAAAACTACACATTTAAAATTCATACACTCATCCCTGTTACATAAACTCATTCACCCCTATGAATAGTCCACAAGTCATGTGTCCAACAGGAAGTTACAACATCCGATGATCACTGTAAGTTTTCATGCTTAAAATTTTTTTTTGTTTGTTATAGATATTTTCATACATACCAAAAAGGTAATTTTAGAAGTTCGACCCTTTTGAACTAAAACTATATAAATTGAAAGTGAATTATTAAAGTTAAATTAGCATGGCTGCTGGGTAACCACATCTTGTGTAGGTGCCAATACTATGCCGGAAAAAAACAAGCAGCTCTGATACTTCATTAAGCACAAAATGGAGGCTGTCAGCAAAGAAACTTTGAAAAGAGAGAAAGACAGAGAGAGAGAGAGAGAGAGAGAGAGGGGGGGGGGGTTTTCAAGTTTTTAGCGATACAAGTACTAAATTGCACTGCAGTTATGGAATAAACCATCTAGTCTTCAATGGCATTAGATTCAGAATACTGTATAAGGCACAAGATAATGCTACTGTGTGTGTGTGTGTGTGTGTGTGTGTGTGTGTGTGTGTGTGTGTGTGTGTGTGAAGGTCTCAATGGCTCTGAATTCCAGAATCAGTAATTGTCCCCTCCCCCCGACCTCTACCAAAAAAAAAACCTTTTATCCCCTCCTTGCCTCGGTGCTGTTGACCCGATTAAGAGTAATGTGAAAAGATGATAAAATATTGATTTGCCTTTGTGGAATATTTGACAGTATCTGTCAGAGGGAGAAATTGTAATCTTGGTCCGGGTAATTAGCAGCTGAATTATATGTGAGGCCGCGTTCAGGCCCTTTCTGAGTGATGAGACGTGCCGTACCTATTAACCTGTCTCCGTGGGAACAGGACGGAGTCCTCATTCATACACAATCAGCTCCCCTACCCATGAGAGGCCTCTGGGCCTCACGCTTTCCTCTCCTCTTGTACACACACTTTTGTCTGCTTTCTTCCCCTAATTTTCCCGAAATGTTCTCTCTCTCTCTCTCTCTCTCTCTCTCTCTCTCCTTTCTTCTCAGTATAGATATATCAATATTGAAATCCATAAATAAGTAATACGCAGCTCGAAATAGCGGTTTTTTGATGTCAGGTTTGGTTACCGATCCAGACATGGAGAAGGAGATGCCGAACCGCCCGATCTACCGCGTGTCTTCTCGAATGTGCATTTCAAAGCCAGAGCAAAGAAATCAAAGGAAAGTTTAATCTAGCTCAGATCTTCGAAAGTTTAAAGGATAATCAACAGTCTGTGATTTTCTGTTTTGATAACCCTTCACGCAAAAAACATAAAGAAAAAACGATGACGTTCGAGAGCGTTGATAAGCTTTTAAAAGTCCGCTAGTAAATTTCGACTCAGACAGTCACCTAATCTTACTCTTTGGTTTGATAATGAAGTCGATGGAGCGCTTCTTGATCACTGCAATGTAAACCTACATGACCGCCGGATATTTACTCAGCACTAATTACTGATGTAAAGACACCAAGATAGAAAGAGCAGAGAAAGAAGGAGACAAGACCTTTCCAATTTTTTTTTAGCGGGACTGAAATTGACTTAATTGGTGCTTTTTATCATTTGATTTACACTGTATGTACACAACATATTGGGGGTGTATATTATTAATTGTGACATCAATTTTATCTAAGGTTGCAGTTACAGCTGATAATCTTCTGGGACATGCCCCTATCAGCACTGCACATTTGGATCCTGAGATTTTTGCCCGTTGTTCTTGCTAATGCTATGTCTGATTGGAAGGAGACTGTTAATGAAACAGAATTTTTTTTTACCTCTCCAGTGTAGCTTTGGCAGTATGTTTAGGGTCGTTGTCCTGTCCTCTGCACCAATCTCATGTCTCTGGCAGACTGCAACAGGTTTTCTTCTAAGGTTTTCCATTCATCTTGCCCTTAAAAACCTTTGCCCTTTAATCCCACCGGTCACAATAGTGACCGTAAAAAAATGTTTCATTTCTAAGGCTACAAAAATGTTATTGAATGATCTATCAATGCATCTCCAGCAGATATTGAAATAATAAAATAATAATGAAATAATTAAATAATACATTTCAAAAATTATGATTGATTGTTTTAAAGGGATACTAATGACACATGATTTGGATAGTTTTGTGTCTGGGAAAAATTTGGGATTAAACGCTTGATCAGTTTCCCAGGTCCTGCTCATTGAAAAGTATCCCCACAGCATGATGCTACCACCACCATGGATTCACATGGTTCTCAGTGTGATGTTTGGATTCCATCAGATGTAGCTCTCAGCGGTCTCTTCACACCAGAGAATGATTTCATATGCTTTTATTTTTTTCAATAATGGCTTTCTTCCTGCCACTCTTCCATAAAGCCCAGCTTTGTGGCGTGTCTGGGGCTGTGGTTATCTATGAACAACTTCCCTAATCTGAGCTGTGGATCTCTCCAGCTCCTTCAGAGTTACCTTTGGTCTCTGGAGATCTGAATGACTTTTTGTTCTTGTTTTCAGTCCCATGATGAGTGTTGAATTTCTCCATCAGTGTGGAAATATTAATAATATGATGAATAATTTAATAACAAAGTTCATAAATGATTCAGGATATTATTAATATAAAGGGGGCACTGTTGTCAAAGCAGTAAGTGGCCTTTAGATTTGCGTGTCATTAGCGTTACACATTACATGGGACCAGCGCAACTGAAGTGCATCCCTCTCCCCAGCGTCCTGCCTCAGTTGCTTTCACACCCTCGTCTTCATTGCCGGCGTCATTTTCCACACCTCTGCGTTTCCCCTAAAGTGTTTCAGAAGATGTCCTGGCCGGTCACGCTCGTCACCCGAGGTGCTTATCGCATTAATAAGTGATCCACACAGGCGGAGATGAAATATATGGAGGGTGCTAATAAACCTAGAGGAAGCGGAGTTGGTGGATTTATGTAGACTAACGGAAATTAAAGCTAAAGCAAGGTCTGACTGTGCTGCGGCTAGAGCTGAAGAGAGAAAGCATAATTACTAATGCCTTAAGCACGAAGCCTTTTAGCATTAATAAATAATGCTAGTAGATGGAGTGGCTGGTAGATGAATGAATTACGCCCCCCCCCACCCCCCAGCATCAAAACCAACTTTATAAATGAGTAAAACAAAAGGCATCTCCACACATGTCCCTGAAAGTGATGCAGAACGCTTGGGAGGTGATATCACTGAAATGAATTAATGATCATATTTTCTTCTTTCCCCTTTCGTACTTTTTGCCATTTTCCCCAGATACGCCTAATTTTTTCCAACCTCACGAGCGATTAATGTAGTCCTGAACAGTAAATTCCCCAAACGCTATTTATACAAATGTTGTTCCAGTCAATATTGGGGCCAAAAGACGAGGCCTTTTAGCACTTTACGAACGAAACCACTAACAAGTTTGAAGATTGGCACTTCACAACTTGACAAATCAAGTGATAGCATAAGTGCTTTTGTTCAGCAGAGTGATTGACGGGGTTAATCGCTCTCAGTTTGAGGAACCCTACTCTGTCCAGTGTATCCTAAATCCATCCTAAATCCAGTTTTGTTTATGGAAAAATGTGATCAGGTTTGTTATTGCACAAAATGCATGACTTCAACACCTTATGTAGTACATTAATTACACTATAATGAGCTAATTAGAATTCCCTTCCTTCCTATGTTGGTTGTTATGCTACATAGAGTATATAATAATGACTTCTATGTCCACTGTGGTACAGTAAGGAGCTATAAGGAACATAGCTTCTCGTTCTTCAGGGAGTTCTTAGGTTGTCTTCACCTTCGCATTTTTTCCATACACTGGAAGCTGTTTTCCAGCCCAGGAATAGGAGTAGTCCACAGACCCGATCCTTGGTCCTCATCAAAAAGATGGTCTGGGGTTCGCTTCAACTGAACTCTGGTGCAGTCCTGAACATCTATGCTATCCACTCTCAGCACAGCTTAACAAGATTGAGTCTTTCAGATTTTTCAGACCGGACTGGAGCCCTGTAATTAGCTCACCTTTGTGGTCCAAGTGCTTGCACTAAAATAGACATCTTATTTTGGCCTTCATGGCTAACAATCTTCTTAGACAAGAATGGTTGCTTGTTTGAAAGTATTCGTGCAATGCACCCAAAAAGCACAGTTGTTCACTGCTTGAGTGCTAAATACCAAAGGAAAAAAATACAAACCAGCAAACACATGAACGTAGTGCCTAGCATTTTGCAAATCCGAGTGCACAAAAGTGACTTTATGGAATCTGTCCATTCAAAGGGAGAAATTCATGTGAAATTATTAGCCAAAATCTGTGATTATGAGCCAAATCCCCAAACAAGACCAGAATCGATGCTGGATGTGGACACAAATATTCAAGCTAACTGGAAAAGTTTCTACTTGGAACCTTTTTTAATAGAGAAACACACTCTAAGAGTATAAGAAAGGATTCTGTTTATATAAGGACTATATATGATATGACATAATGGGTTTTACACCCTGTGCCAAATGCCCAATAAGGAGATAAGCTCCTTTATCCTTTTGCACTCCATAGAGTATGCTAGACAAAACTAGAACCTTTAACCATCCATTCATCCAACCTTCCATTCATCCAATTTCCATACCACTTACAGGGTCACGGTGGAGCCTGGAGACTATCCCAGGGAACTCAGGGCAAAAGGCAGGGGACACCCTGGACCATAACAGGGCATAATCACACACACATTCACACATACCCATTCACACACTATGGAAAATTTGGAAATGCCAATCAGCTTATGATGCATGTCTTTGGACTGGGGAAGGAAACCGGAGTACCCAGCGGAAACTGCTGAAACACAAGGAGAACATGAACGCTCCGCACACATAGGGCAGATGCGGGATTCGAGCCCCCAGCCCTGTAGGTGTGAGGCAGATGTAGTAACCCCCAAGACCCTGTTTATACCTTACCCCCCCCCCCCCCAAAAAAAAAAAAAAAAAAAAAAA
>JAFFST010010447.1:26052-28552 GCA_022414735.1 Noturus placidus
AGCCTTAACTTGAACTGTGCCTGTGGTCTTCCATTTCCTGACTATATATATATATATATATATAAAATAGTAAGAGAGGGCTGAGGGGACGACTGGTTGTAACCGTTATAACGTAAGGGAGAACAGGAACTACCACAATATTAAATATAACCACATAACGTTATTCATTAATAACTATAAAATTGGAATTGTTGTCAAATTGCTGTGGGATAAGAGGAAGAAACCACGTCAGGATATTCTGTTATTGGAAAACAATCAACGTCAGGATACTAACAATAACTTTACATCATCAGGCCATCTGGATGTTGATTATTTTCCTATAACAGAATGACACGGACTGTTTTATTGCTTAATTATCTTACGTTTGTAAACATAGCTGACTCCAGATAAAGATTAAAGTTTGCATATTTTTAAGCAATATGTGTAGGACAGAACTAAAGAAATTAGGATTAACTATAAATAAATAAAATACAGATGCAGGTAATCAGGGTGTGTGTGTGTGTGTGTGTGTGTGTGTGTTGTGTGTGTGTGTGTGTGTGTGTGTGTGTTGTACACTGATCAACAGGAGGAATTTTCAACCCAACAAACTTAAATTTGTTCAATTTAAATGCTAAGAAAATACTTTTTTTTTTAAATGAAAATAAGTACAGATACAGGTGTAGCTTTGTTTACCCAAATGATCATGGTGAGGGAAAGTGAGCAGGCATTGAATCGGGACTCTCCAGAGCACAAGTTTACCTCGCTTCACCCAGAGAAACAGTAGGAATTCTAATTAAACGGGCTCACCTCATTAGCTAGACAGATTGAACCGATACAGAATGAACACTGGCTCCCAGGAACATCTCTTATATTCACGCAAATGTGCAGATTGTATCTAGCCTTAAGCCCGGTGCGTGTATGGATTTCACTGCACAACCTGAAACGTATTCATCTTTGAAGGATGGTGTTTAGCCTAGCGAATTTCTCATGTTCAATATTAATGCTCGATATTCCACATTTACAGAATCTTTGTGGACAAAGTCAGAGTTTAGGGCTCTGACTTTGCAAAATAAGGCAATAACACTTTGGGGGTAATTACAGAAAAGGGGTTTGAACCGTCACCGTGATTGTCCAAGTTAAAGTGGGAAAGTAATATTATTATTTGATAGCTGGTGTGATAGTTAATTAATACAGTTTACAGTTTGAACATTTGCAAGTCCTCAGGATTGTGGTTCGTCTAATTTAACTCGTTTACCGCAAAATGAAACTTTAATTTAATTATTTGCAATTATGACTATTATGAGAAGAGGCCACATTTTTTTCTCAGTAAAACTGACAGTCACAGAGGCAACACCTTTTTAATATGACTGACAGGAACAGAGGCCACGCCTTCTTCAATGAGACTGCCAGGTGGAGAGGCCACACCATCCAATGAGACTGCCAGGCTGAGAGGCACGCCTTCTTCAATGAGACTGCCAGGCTGAGAGGCCACACCTTCTTCAATGGCACTGCCAGGCTGAGAGGCCACACCTTCTTCAATGAGACTGCCAGGCTGAGAGGCACGCCTTCTTCAATGAGACTGCCAGGCTGAGAGGCACGTCTTCTTCAATAAGACTGACAGCCACAAAGGCCACACCTCCTTCAATGAAACTTACAGGTACTCACTATTCCCTACAGAGTTCTTAAAATGTTTTAAAGCCATGTCTTTTTTACAAAGAGACTAACAGGAACAGAGGCTATGCCTTCTTCAATGGAACTTGACAGGCACAGCGGCCACACCTCCTTCAATGAGACTGACAGCCACTCACTATAACCTATAGAGTGTTTTAAGGATATTCTGTGCGTTCTATCGTAACCAACAGTGCACTATGTAGTGAATGATTTTAACCCATTTTTTTAACAACGGTATTTGAATGAATGAATCTTTACAGTCTTCACTGTATTTTACACAGCACTCAGGCACCTTCCCGACTAAAGTGTGACACTGCGAGTGTAACGTGAAATCACTGTTTTAGGCCTATCAGTCAGTCAGGGGTCAGGCAGAGGAGCTGAGAGGGATATTATTTGTTAACTCAAGCATGATTAATTGGGCTACAGTGGGCTGACAGTCATGTGATCGTACCCGAGAGGACGAGCGTGTCCTCCAGCTGAAAAGAGAGTGATGACCTAAAACAGGGCGAGCACTCTGTGTGTGTGTGTGTGTGTGTGTGTGTGTGTGTGTGTGTGTGTGTGTGTGTGTCCACACTTCCTGACAACATCTGTTACTAAACAAACTTTCTTCCATCCATTCATCCATTTTCTATACCGCTTATCCTTCAGGGTCATGGAGAACCTGGAGCCTATCCCAGGGAGCATGGAGCACAAGGTGAGGTTCAACCTGGACAGAGTGCCAAGCCAACACAGGGCACAGTCTCACACACTTTCACACACCCATGGTGGGGCGGGGAAGTAGAGTAGAGTGGGGTGAAGTGGGGAAGGGGTGGGTTGAAGCAGGGTGGGGCAGAAGTGTGGTGAAAAATTG
>JAFFST010010447.1:31052-43224 GCA_022414735.1 Noturus placidus
ATGAGCATGATGGAAGATGTTTGATGGTGTTTGTTTTTGTCTAATGAAACACTGGAGTTTGATCATAAAAGTTATCCGATAGTATATATTGGTGTTTAATGGGGCGTGTTTTATGGAGTATACTGATGTTCTATGGTGAATTTTTTTATTTTTAAGATAAAGAATGTTAATTGAAAATGTTTAATTCTGGATGTTGGTGGTCAATTGTTGTCTATTTATGGCAAAAGTATATGTTTGGTGGTGAATGTTGGTGTTTGATGGGGGATGTGTTGGTGTATGATGGTGAATGTTGGTGTTTGATGGAGGATATGTTGGTGATTGATGGTGAATGTTGGTGATTGATGGTGAATGTTGGTGTTTGATGGGGGATGTGTTGGTGATTGATGGTGAATGTTGGTGTATGATGGTGAGTGTTGGTGTTTGATGGAGGATATGTTGGTGTATGATGGTGAATGTTGGTGTTTGATGGAGGATATGTTGGTGTATGATGGTGAATGTTGGTGTTTGATGGAGGATATGTTGGTGTATGATGGTGAATGTTGGTGTTTGATGGGGATATGTTGGTGTATGATGGTGAATGTGTTGGTGTTTGATGGGGGATGTGTTGGTGATTGATGGTGAATGTTGGTGTATGATGGTGAGTGTTGGTGTATGATGGAGGATGTGTTGGTGATTGATGGTGAATGTTGGTGATTGATGGTGAATGTTGGTGTTTGATGGGGGATGTGTTGGTGATTGATGGTGAATGTTTGTGTATGATGGTGAGTGTTGGTGTTTGATGGTGAATATTTGGGGGTTTGATGGGCGATATGTTGGTGTTTGATGGTGAATGTTGGGGTTTGATGGTGAATATGTTGGGGTTTGATCGTGGATCTGTTGGTGTTTGATGGGGATGTGTTGGTGTTTAATAGTGAATGTGTTGGTGTATGATGGTGAGTGTTGATGGGGGATGTGTTGGTGATTGATGGTGGATGTTGGTGTTTGATGGTGGATGTTGATGTATGATGGGGAATGTGTTGGTGATTGATGGTGAGTGTTGATGGGGATGTGTTGGTGATTGATGGGGATGTGTTGGTGATTGATGGTGAATGTTGGTGTTTGATGGGGGATGTGTTGGTGTATGATGGTGAATGTTGGGGTTTGATGGTGAATATGTTGGGGTTTGATGGTGAATATGTTGGTGTATGATGGTGAGTGTTGATGGGGGATGTGTTGGTGATTGATGGGGATGTGTTGGTGTATGATGGTGAATGTTGGTGTTTGATGGGGAATATGTTGGGGTTTGATGGGGGATATGTTGGTGTTTGATGGTGATTGTTGGGGTTTGATGGTGAATATGTTGGTGTTTGATCGTGAATATTGATGTTTGAAGGTTGATGTTAATGTTTGATAGTGGATGTGCTTTTGTAGGTGAATGTTAGTTTTGATGGTAGACGTTGGTGCTTAATGAGGGCTGTGGTGTTTGCTGCTGAGTGTTGTTTTTGTTGGAGAGGTTTTTTGTTCACACATGTTGTTTGCTTAAGAATGATATTGTTTGAAGGTAAAATGGTGTTTTTTTTGTTGAATATTGCAGTTTGGTGGTGTATGTTTGGTGTAGAAACAAAGTTTTTCCTTTCACAGTACATCTTGATGATCAATGTTGCATGTTGGTGTTTGATGGAGAAAGTGGTGGAGAATTTGTATGCTTGCAGAAGAATGTTGCGGTGTAATGGTAACCATTGGTTTGTTGGTGACTGTTTAATGGCAGAGGTTTGACCTTTGACAGTGACATGAATTTTTGGTGTTTAATGGAAAAATCTTGTCAGTGTTTCTAAAATGATGGTGTTTAATGGTTTACATGTTCAGTGTAGATGTTGTTGTCCAGAAAAATTTAAGAGATGGAGAAGGGTAATGTGTATGTTCATGCTTGCAAATGTGTGTGCATGTATCTGTTGTGTACATATAAGGTAGATAATTAATACAACATGGGTGTCATTTCTGTGTGTGTGTGTGTGTGTGTGTGTGTTTGTGTGTGTGTGTGTGTGTGTGCATGTGTATACATGCCTCCACCATGTGTGTGTAAGCAGTTCATTTGAATTTATTAGCCGTGGGAACTGAGGGGGAAGGGAGCTGCATTATCAAATCACATTGTTCCTTTAGCTACAAGCCTACGGTGCCAAAACGGCATGTAAGTATTGACAAATCAATAAATACTGCATCACAAATCGACACAGCAAGCCGCATAACTGCAGCCGAGAGTGATTACAAACGGGCAAAAGCCCAAGCAGACACACACACACATGGATAGATACATATATAAATAAACATACAGCATGCAAAACATGATAAAAATGCTTAATCTAGAAATACACATGAAGCCTAAAACATTTTCACAGCTAATTCTATTCATCAAAGGAAACCAAACTACACACATTAATGTGCAATCAAAATCTGGAGAAACAAACACTTCACCGCAGTGCAGATGGCATCACGCTACACCCTGTATGGCTAATCATTTCCAGGTCACAGCTTTAGCTGCTTAGCACTCAGCTCAAAAAGGTCAAGGAGAAAAAAGTCAAATTGCATCCTTTATTTCCCCCACCCCATCCCATCCCTCTCCATCCTCCATTTCCCAGCCCTCCTGGAACTCCATCTACCACCACCTGCCCCACCGCCACGGTTGCCTTTTGGCCAATCAATGCTCTATTAATTAACATCATGAAGTAGTGGCTCATGGAATCGGTTCTTCTTTACGCCTCATTAACACCAAGCACTTATCGCTGCTGTCAATCAAAATGAGGCAACCCCAAGAAGCACAGCTTTATCAGAGGAACACTAATGATTACACTATGATAGTTAAGTATAGAGAGAATTTTTGCGGGGGTTTACGCGTTTTAGAGTTTATGATGGGTTGTAATTTGGTAAGGTTTAATGAAGCAGTTTAATTGTGATTTAATTATTTAAAAAATAAACTATAGTTCCCAAGTGGATAAGTGTGACCACTATGAACCTGGTGAATGTTTTAAAATATTGATTAAGGTGTATATATATATATATATATATATATATATATATAAAACCTTAATCAATATTTTAAAACATTCACCAGGTTCATAGCGGTCACACATAAATAAACACACTGATCTAATAGATTTGACTATTATGTCTTGCTCATTTCATATTATTAATCAATTTATGTAAATTTAGATAAAAATAGATACAATTTAACAAATATATTATAGTTGATTTAACGCTAACAACCTACTAATAATGATTTTAATTGAATGATCCCTGTGTACAGTAATTACACAGCCATTTCAAGGAAAGAAAGAAAGACCTGATATAATCCTAAATATTGGTAAACAACACTAGTTAAAAACTGAAAATTATAACTGAAAAAATTACGATTAATTATTAAGAAATAGTGACTCTGCTATGGAAGACAGATGTCACTAAAACATGTCTTATATCATCTCCAAATTCCTAACAATGGTGTGTTATGACTATTTATAAACACGTTCACAACTTTAGCTCAAATTCTGAGATTTAGGAAGTAAACCAGTGGACTGTTTCTCAAGTTTACGGCATTAAACCTTTAGAGCACGCTTGAGCCTCGTATTCGCCCAAGCCCACTCCGTTCCTATTTCCTGTCGAGTGTATCCTGTTTCCTCGCTATCGATTACCTGCTCCTTCTGCATTTTAATGCATGTCGTGTGCAGCCGGCACGGTTCACACACCACACACCACACACACACACACCTCCCTGTAGAGGGGGTAGGGGGGTGGAGGGGACAACAACTCATAACAAGGAAATCCGAGGATCAAATCGTATATCCTCAGATACGCAAAGTAAATATTTATTCCTTTTGTTTAAAGCTTAGCGTCACTTCGGAGGTCTGGGAGAGTAAACACATACAGAATGTATGATGTATTTTATAGACCTAAAATCTGGTGACGATTTTATTTTACACAGCAGTGATAAAATATTATTTCACATTTTTTACATCCAATTTGTTGAAAAAATACATTCTTCTGTAGCAGCTTTCTGAAATGATATTACATCGTTGTTCATGGATTCTCAAATGTTGATAAATTTTCTGTAACAGCAGCTCTGACAGTTGTGAGGTTTGTAAATTGAAATCACACATTCATGTGCTTATTAATGTGCTCGTACCTGAAGCGTTATTGTTTCTATAGTAACTGTTTATAGCTGCTATAATGTTTCATGGATGTTCCACAACATGAATTGTAACTATAATCGGATAAAAAAAAATATGACATGATTGTACCCTGCGATGGACTGGCATTCTGTCCAGGGTGTACCCCGCCTTGTGTCCGATGCCTCCTGGGATAGACTCCAGGTTCCCCGTGACCCTGAAAAGGAGTAAGCGGTTGAAGATGGATGGATGGATGGATGCTGTTCATTAATAAAACTTAATTGTTAGCGGGAAATTGTTGCTGTGGTGTAAAAGGAATTAAACACTGTACACTGACACCATTTTGTCGATCTGTTTTCATTGGAAGGACTTGCCGGGGAGCATTGCCATGATGGCCGCCGAGTGGCCAGACTTTACAAGAAGGACATTATTCGGTCCATGCAGGATTTTTTTTTTTTTTTTTACGATTTTGCGATCACAGAAATTAACACAAAATCAAGCAAACTCCACAATATTTAGTGGAGCTTGTAATTTTTCCAAGAATTTCCACGGATTTGGAACGAGACGCGTCATGTGACGTCATCACGGCACACATTCAGACAAAGCTCCCTCAAAAATTTTCATTTACCAACAAACATCACTGTGGAAAAGTTCTAACAGCCCACATTACTAGCTGACTTTAGTGGCAAACTGCTACTTTCGTGCACCTTATACAATGAAACAACACAAATACAGTGAATATACTGACAGAATGCATGCATAGAGGTGTGTCTTACATATTTTCAGAGGGACTAATGTAACAAACAAATAAATTCACCAGAGCAACAGACAAAGAAAAACAGATAGCAAGGAAAATCTTCCAAGGATTAGCATTTGATCTAGGAGTAGAATGCATTAGCATGGGGGGAAATTATGAAGACATTTCAGCACAAAAGCCTACACAAATCAGGTAAAGGATAATAGAAACTGCTTATAGTAAGAAGTTAAAAATACAATTAAGGTGATTTTACATGTCATGTGTGCAACATCATCTGTATACCTCAGGGAAACAGGTTTCAGGTATAAGCAGTTCCTGGGAACTGAGAGCAAATGACAAACAATATATTTGTTTGTTTTTTAGATGCATCAATAATGTGGCACAGATGCTATATTCTTGAATGAAAACACTATGTGAATGATTTCTATCCAAAATAATTTCTCCTAGCATACAAGGGGAAGATAAAATATGAATTGTTGCGTGTTATGTTTGCTCGCTTTGATGAGGGGTGCCAATAATTATGGGTAGCGTAGTCACGGAGAGGGCCATATTGCAGGCATATGGTGGTGCAGCACGAAGCGGCTTCCGCGCCGCTCTCCAGAGACACCTCTTAACCAGGCGGCCATGTCAAGAGGCTGTCGCCTCTCAATGTGAAGCGCTGAACCGCACATCTGATGCTAACCAGCTCAATCTGGCACTCAGGCACAGACACTCGACATACACACACACACACACACACACACACACACACACAGACAAGGCCAGCTATGCCTGCACACTCCAAGAGATATATAGATTCTCTGTAACACCAAGCTACAGGACTAAGTTACGAATATGATAGACCAAACACTGTTTTGTGAGTGTGTGTGTGTGTGTGTGTGTGTGTCCTTCACTGCACATGCTCAACACCCCTTCATCAAGCCCCTACAACCTCCTTTGGGGGTTCCAAAGTCCTAGAGCTTCTAAGGGGTCTGCTAATCCCCAGCTCTTGTCCACACACACACACACACACACCCCGAGTTTCACTGGGAACTGTTAGCACGTCTCGCTAAAGCTAGCGCCATCGATCCAGCAATCCGGCCTTAAAGAGCGGATTCTGTGCCCGGTCACAGCCGGTGGTTATGAGACGGAAATCAAATCCTTGTGTAGATAGCGGGCCTTTAATGGACTTGAAGAATGCAGGCGGATGATCTCTCTCACAACCGTGGCGTACGCACACACATGCACACACAAACAGAAAATGAAAGGGGAGTCACTTGTCTACTCTTGATATCATTCGTTTAGCTTCGACATGAGGAAACGCCTCAGTGAATTCATCACACATTCGTTTTCCCGAGCAGTCCATCGACACGCAGCCGGACAAGTGGTCATTCAATACCACGTCCCACCACCAGCCTCTCAGCATCAAAAAGAGCGATCAATAATGAACTTGTAATGCATTGATATATCAGATATCAAATATTAATCAAAACAACTTGCCGCTGGTTTAGCATCTATTGAATTCGTTCTCTCGAGAGCGCTGAAGGTGAGGTTCGGCAAATTGCTTTTCAAATAGTTTTCATCATCCGATGACAGAGCGGATTTGACGGCAGCGGCGTAGTCTAATGTGGAGACTCGGAGAAGAAATGAAAATGCTAAAGATAGAGCGAGACAGTCAGTATATTTACATGGACAGCAGTAATCTAATTATTGACCTTATTCGGAATAAGACAATATTGTGATTAAGGTGTTTAAATGAGTTGCTTTTAGAATACACCATTCGCCGTTCCCTGCAAAATTTCACGTATCAACATACAGTTCGTCTTCGTTATGGTACTGTATACAGTTTTGGGTGTTTCATTTTTAATTTTCCGAAAGCTTCAAATGCAGTTAATTATTTGTCATGCTATACATGTAGACAAACGACTGCTTGAAGCTGCAAGCTGCGTCCCAAACCGTGTACTTAACTACTATATAATAACGAAATACGTCTGTTTCTCCTACTATATAGTATGTAAGTAAGCGGTTTCGGACACAGTTGTGCTCTCGTTTGTTGGTTGAGCATTGCCGTGTGTGATCGTGTCTCACAATGCAGTGAAAACTCCCACACGATGTTAATAGTGTGATTAAGGTGTTTACATGTTTGTAATACACATCGATAGTGTGACTAAAACAGGAATACTCCACATGTCTTAATTCGACTTGTGTTTACTTCGAGTATGACTTTAGTCATATTAAGGTCATCAGAAATCTTTGTTTACATGCTGGTTTCTTAATCAGAGTATTGTCTTAATCGGGTTAATATCGGATTATTGTTGTCCATGTAAACGTACTGATTGTTAATAAGATCCAACAGCTCAGAACAAACTGTGTAAAAATGACTGTAATAAATTAAATTGTACAGTTTTTATGATGGGGTGTGCTGTTATAGGACATGAAGCAGATTCGTTTCTTATAACAGCACATCCTGAAGTGTTTTCTTCTTCTTAAAGGTCAGTTTGCCAACACTGACCTTTTTTTGTTTATTATTATTTTTTTTAAACAAATAAAGGTTACTTTAAAAATGACACAAGATTCCAACATTAAACACTAATGGGACAAAAATTAAACCAGACTGCACCTGTAGGCATGACTGACATGATTGCATTTTAGAATCAGTACAAAAGTTTTAAAAAATATTCTTAACACATTTCTGTAACGTTAATGTGACTTGTACAACAAAGTAACCTTTATATTGATCTGTTCTCGAAGCAGATAGTTATAGGGTGTGTGTGTGTGTGTTTGACACCATATTGCTTCATTCTCTGGAAAGTAACTTATTCGCTTTAAAACATTGCTCATCTGACCTTATTTGTTTTATAGTTATTAATTTATTCATTGTTAAACAGTCTCGTCAGTGGAAGGTACCATTCGCCGATGTCTCCTGTGAATACACACAAGTTACACACACCCTTCTGAGCAAATATTCCTTGTTTAACACGACTAATACAATGCTGTGAACTCTGTCTCTGTCAGAGAGTTTACAAATATACGGCTGCACTGATTGAAAACATCATGATTTACATCCAAGTCGCTGAATAAATGAATCTGGGCATTTTAATTTTTGTCAAATTTGATACCATTTTTCACACTGATGGAGGTGTGGTCTTTGTGCTTGGTGGTCTCAATGAAGGAGGTGTGGTCTTTGTGCTTGGTGGTCCCAGTGAAGGAGGTGTGGTCTTTGTGCTTGGTGGTCCCAATGAAGGAGGTGTGGTCTTTGTGCTTGGTGGTCCCAGCGAAGGAGGTGTGGTCTTTGTGCTTGGTGGTCCCAATGAAGGAGGTGTGGTCTTTGTGCTTGGTCGTCCCAATGAAGGAGGTGTGGTCTTTTTTTTTTTTTTTTTAATTATTATTTTTTTTAATTCTTTATTTTAGATTTCTAAATCTAAAAAAAAAAACTATTGCTTAAATGTCATAAATTAATTTTAACTAAAAGAAATTTAGATTCTGTGCTCACAAAAGTTTACATTTTCCAACAATGTGGAGACGGTTCTATTCATAGTGTACGTGAAAAATGGCTCAAAAAGGTGTCTTTTGTTTACCTCTCCTGCATTAAATGCTCTTTTGTGAGTGAAAAGTAGAGCGTAACTGGCAGCTTTGCACTTCTGGTGTTTGTTAAACACCAGGCAGACCCATGTACGCTGATATAAATTAGGGCTGCTTCACTACTTTTAGGTTGCTTGTTTATGTTTTTATGGGATGGCCATACTGTGTGTAATAAATACAATTTAGGAAAGACAAAATAGGGTTGTCAGTGATTTAAAAATTTGTTATAAGTGTATGGGGTGGCCTGCATGAGAGTTAGACTCCGGGCCTGAAGTTATGTCCCAGTCCGGCCCTACTTAGTATTCCATTACCTGATAACTACAATGCAATCACATCTTCAGCAAACACCTGACACCAAACATGGCGTGGGCTTAGTGGAAAACTGTGGACATTGTGATTTTTGGCCAAATGTAATTTTAGTTCCTTTACGTGTATTGTACTTATGTAAATGAAAATGCCAGATGTGCAGTGAAGTGCAGGTGGAGGCTATACAAATTATTTCCTGCTGTGGTGCAGGCTCAGGATCCTGCTCTAAAGGTGATGAAAGTCCAGGCATTGTCTGGGAAATACACACACACACACACACACACACACACGAATGATACTCAAGACTCACTGGACTTTGCTCTAAAGACTTTGCTTTGTGTGTAAATGTGTGCGTGTGTGCGTGTGTGTGTGTGTGTGTGTGTGTGTGTGAGACGATGCACTCATGTGGTGCTTGCTGCTGCGCTTGAGACTCTGGGATCCTTCTGGACACTCAGCATGACCGCAGAGCCCCATCGATCAGACAGGAGCAGCCAAGCACACACACACACACACACACCATTCTCTCCTTTTTCCCCATTCTTTCTCTGTGCATCAGTCTTTTTGCTCCATTTTCTATTACCTTTCATCCTCAGTGTGTACATCTGGTGCTGAGCTGCTCTCTAAAGCCCTGCTGAAAATCTAACACATGTTTACATCTCTCTCTCTCTCTCTCTCTCTCTCTCTCTCTCTCTCTCTCTCTATCTCTCCATACATTTACTCCTCTGTTCACAAGCACAATCACTTGATAGCACTTTTGGCATTGTAGTCCTTGCTTTTTTTTTAATTGAAAAACCATCCTTTACTTCTGACAAACTACCTTATAATGAGCTCCCAGCAATATTTATATAGTGCTCTACATTTCCATTTCAATCATTATACTTTTTCACGCACACACACAAACACACACCCACACACACAGACACACACACACCTCCATATGTATTGATTAATATGAAATCGAAACTAAAATCAGGAGTGAGCTGAATCTAGTTTTAGATTTTAAGCCTCACTCATCAACACTGAGGCTGAATATGAATCTCAAGGGATAGTAAGAATACCTAATCTCTCCCTCTCTCTTTCTGTCTAGCCACACATGATGTTATGGAGATGCCAGTGATCCTGACCCTTTCTGCTCTCCGGACCTGCCTGATCCATTCTGATGCCCTACCTCTGGATGAGCTCTCATCTACTGGAGGCTACAAGCAAGCACCAAGCAAGCCTGGAGATTGCTGAGGATGGTACCGCTTGGACTGCAATGACCACATGCAGTTTTGCACTCGGGGCACTTTTGGTGAACAGTGGACGAGTTCAAAAAACAGACTTCACGTTAAATCCATAATGAACTTTCTTTCACAGAAGCTAATTTCAATTCAGTTTTCTTTGTATAGCGCTTTTAACAATGGACATTGCCTTTAAAGCAGCTTTACAGAAACATATAAACACAGGATACAGATTTTAAGTGTGTGAATTTATTCCTAATAAGCGAGCCGGTGGATGACGTTGGTGAGGAAAAACTCCCTAAGTTGATATGAGGAAGAAACCTTGAGAGGAACCAGACTCAGAAGGGAACCCATCCTCATCTGGGTAAACTCTCTCATGAACATGAAGCAAATCCTTTGACTTCAAATCTGTTGCTAATTACAAACTCATCAGGATGCATCACACCGTCCGTCCTGACTCTGGGAGAATCTGATCTCCTCCACGTCTGTATCTCCTCTGTACGTGCGTACGCTGTAACGCAGGAGTTTGCTGGTTCGATTTGGATCCGGAGCGTGTTTCGATTCGCCGCCGCTCTCCCAGCCGAACCAGCGTGGGGGCAGCAGCTTTAAGGCGGTGCGCTGTCGAAACCTAATCGCCCGTGCTTACTTTTTAATTATAAATTCTGTTTCCGCAGAACAAAAGCTTAGAAAGCTTAAGGCTTACTAAAAGACGGGGTTTAAGAGCGGGTTTGAGGGAATTGAACGCAGAGCAAGGGGACGAGCCGGGCGTTTTAATGAGCTAAGCTGCTCGGAGATTCCTCTCAGTGGTCTGATAGCGCTGTTTAAAAGAACAGTGTCTGAACTTTCGTTCCACTCGGCTGATGAAAGAAACATGACTTTCACACAGACGCAGGAAACACACTTTTAAAAATGATTTCACGAGAAAATCCTAACATTTGTGAGGTTTTTTTTGGAGCTTAGACTCTCTATGAAGAAATACTGCTAATTAGAAATCATTGGTATAATAATAATAATAATAATAATAATAATAATAATAATAGCATCCTTTACAATTGAATCAATTACACACATAATTAAATCTCGTTAGTGGCCAGGAAACTCTATAATACATAAAAAAAGTATTTATCCTTATTAGATGATAGGTAAGCAGTAAAACACTATGTTCTATCTGTCTGTCTGTCTGAATCTCTGTCTATCCATCCATCCTGTCTGTGGATGTATCTATCGATCTATCCATCTGTCTATCTATCTGTCTATCTACAGTATCTGTCTGTCCGTCTGTCCTTGATAATCAGCAATGGGGTGGTGTGAATAAACAGAATTACTGACTCCAGATTGAAGCGGATTATTTTCCTAAAACCGCACAACACGGAGTGTTTGATTCCTCTTATACTGCAGCAGTGTAACAATGATTACAATTTCTTAGTTATTAAATAGTGCTGTGTAATACTTCTTTTTTATTCGTTTATAGTTACATTTAATGATGTGGAACGCCTGCAAGTAAACAAGTTATATGTGATATAGTCACCAGCCCCTCTTTATTTTCTGTCTTTTTATTAATAAGATAATAAGACAATACTTTAGCTTATATAGTATAATTACATCAAATCTATCTATAGAAATACACACACACACACACACACACACACACACACACAATTATTACTGATGTATGCTCCTTTATCTATGGCTGTCAAATTCCTTCTTTCTTATTCTTTTTTTTTTTTTAAGGTGCATTGAGATTTTTTTTTAAATCATCTGTAGGATTTCATCATTATCCATATAGAAATATCTGCTGTTAATAAAACTTCTTAAAATGTATCAAATAAAAGCCCTTTGTGAAGTGATTGTGTCTTGTTTGAAGAGTGTGTGTGTGTGTGTGTGTGTGTGTGTGTGTGTGTGTGTGTGTGTGTGTGTGTGTGTGTGTCAGTTAATAACTGGTTTCTGCTTTGCTGAGGAGGCAAAGTGCTGCTCAGACGACCTGCTGCTCGTTTGTCTGTGTCAGCATGAGCAACTGAAATGGTACATGGGGAATGAAATGGGGAAGTCTCTCTCTCTCTCTCTCTCTCTCTCACACACACACACACACACACACACACACTCCTGCTCAGTGTAATTTCTTCAGCTCATGTCTCTTAAATCACTCCCCACTGCTTGTTAGTCAGCATTTCTGATTCAAGTTTATTTAACAC
>JAFFST010010447.1:48699-68614 GCA_022414735.1 Noturus placidus
TATATATATATATATACTGTATATATCTGCATGTGTATTTATATTTCCATTTAGAGAAAATAAATGAAAACTTTCTTTTTTCCATCAAGCTGTCAAAAGTATTTTGATTTATTACATCCCTGATTCAGCCGTTGGATTCATATAAATCCGCTTAATCGGATTCTTAAATTGAAGGAAAATATTAATATGAATTCATATGAATTAAAATCTAAAAACATAAATACAAATTATACACATTTGATCAAACATCATTTCCCAGAAATATCTGCTCCCTTGACTTTCTCTCTTTGTTTTGTAAATTGTCTTAAAATTCATCAGAAATATTATGAATTTTAGAATATTATAGTATTATACTTCATGCTGCCTCAAATGAGGTTCATTTAAATGTTTTATTTTCACTAACTAAGACTTTATCTACCTAACTAACTCAAGTGCTTAGCAACTAACACGAGCTGAAATCAGATTTGGAATCCAATTTAGATGTGAAAAAAGATCTGAAAAGTAATATATTAACAAAAATGAAAATGAAGAAAGAAGTTAGAAACAAATGGAAGGGAAGGCTTTTTTATTATTTGAAAACATATATATGGTAGTGTGAGCACCCCCTCTGGCTGAAACATGCAACAGCGTTCCACCAACATCTCAACCTCGGCCATTTTCTTCTTCTAAAACCTTTGGCAAATGACAGAGCCATGCCAGAAGGGAAACAGATATGAAAATGAGGAAGAGATGAAGCAAAGGAGAGGAGCGAGGGAACACCGAGGAGGATATACCCAACACTCTGCTGCAAATTGCAGGCCTCCAGTCGATAAAATCAATAGCTAATGTTTGCGGAGTGTAAAGCACTCTTCGGAGAAGAGGGGGCGGGGCAAGGCTGGCTGTGATAAATGGTCGCATGTCAGGGGTCAGAGGTCATTGTTACGTTGAGATATGATCAACAGCCGCTGTGCATTTTTGATTGTGCAGTAGCTTTAAAGCTCCTGGCTGGACTGGGATGACTCGCTTTCTGCTTCCAACATCCCCGTCCTCATCCATCATTCCATCTCTTTTCCTCCTTCTGTCCTGTGGGTCATTCTTCTCTTGCTTCCCCGCATCTTTCCGTGCTTCCCCTTCCCTTCCATCCTCCTGCGCTGTGTAAGCATTGATTATGGGCGGTGTTGTAATCGGGAGGTACAGTGGTCCCTGGGCAGTCCTGACTCACCGTGGTCTCTAAACCAAGAGGACTCAGTGCCCTATAGATTAACACAGTTACAATTCATTTGGAGCAGATCAATAAAGACCAACAGGTAGTGAGAGAAAGTTAAATGGACGCCTTCTCTTCGGGCTAATTGACAGACAAGTAGAAAGCCACATTCCCATAGAGAACGGACTAAAAACTCGATCAAGCTTCAATTGGTGTGTTGTGGGAATGGAGCTCTTTTTGTTGCTGTAGACGTGACGTTCTTTTAAGAAACAAAATACACAGTTGTGAAACAAAGAAAAAATGAAATCCATAACAAAAACTTCCTAGTAGTCACTATACACTGATTTTAAAGCACTGTAGTATTAAATAGTAATAACACAAAGAGGCAGTTCACTCGAAATATTTTTTCACCAAGTTCTGACAACTAGCTGCATTTGAACTCTGAATTGCTTTAGCTCTGGTGTGTCTTACTGAACCCCCGAAGCAGCAGAACCCATCCTGAATCCTACTGTTAGTCCTGAAGATCAATCGCAGCTCAGGAGGTAGAAAAAGAAGAACCTTTTCTTACATCTTCTCTAAACTCTGGAATGGTGTTCTGAAGAATAAGAATGATTTGCAGCTGTGCAGCTTAGATCAGTTTTTAAATACTGATTAATAGTTATTAGGGACTCATAAATTGTGACCTTTTATTTTGAACACACTACCAATATCGCCAATATTAGAGCTGATATACTGATACTGATCCAATACTGAAATCCAGAACTAAAATGAGTTTTTTTAAAAAAGGTTTCTTTTGGCAATTTAATAAACAAAAACAAACAAACCAATGAATCAATGAATCAACCAATCAATTAACAAAACAACCAACCAACCAATCAATTAACAAACCAACCAATCAATTAACAAACCAACCAACCAATCAATTAACAAACCAACCAACCAACCAACCAACCAATCAATTCAACAACCAACCAATCAACCAACAAACCAACCAATCAATTAACAAACCAACCAATCAATTAACAAACCAACCAACTAATCAATTAACAAACCAACCAACCAACCAATCAATTCAACAACCAACCAACCAACCACTCAACAAACCAACCAATAAACCAACCAATCAACTAACCAACCAACCAACAAACCAACCAATAAACCAACCAATCAACCAACCAATCAACTAACCAACCAACCAACCAATCAACCAACCAATCAACTAACCAACCAACCAATCAACCAACTAACCAACCAACCAACAAACCAACCAATCAACCAACCAACCAACAAACCAACCAATCAACCAACCAACAAATCAACCAACCAATCAACTAACCAACCAACCAACAAACCAACCAATCAACCAACAAACCAACCAATCAACCAACCAACCAACAAATCAACCAACCAACCAACTAACCAAATAATCAACCAACCAACCAACCAACCAACAAATCAACCAACCAACCAACAAATCAACCAACCAACCAACTAACCAAATAATCAACCAACCAACCAATCAACCAACCAACCAACCAATCACTCAATCAACCAATCAACCAACCAACCAATCACTCAATCAACCAACCAATCAACTAACCAACCAACCAATCACTCAATCAACCAATCAACCAACCAATCAACTAACCAACCAACCAATCACTCAATCAACCAACCAATCAACCAACCAATCACTCAATCAACCAACCAACCAATCAACCACCCAACCAATCAACCAACTAACCAACCAACCAATCACTCAATCAACACACCAATCAACCAACCAATCAACCAACCAATCAATCAATCAACCAACCAATCAACTAACCAAGCACAAAGTAATAATTCTAAAATACTACTAAATATTATAAAACAAGACAGAAATAATTAATCTATTGATAAAGATTCATTTAAACCAACCAACCAGCCAACTAAATCAGTCTGTAAGTGACATGATTCACCTCTACATTGCTCTACATGAGCAACAAAATGTTTTATTAAACATTCTTAACCACCAGACATTTTCTATTGATAGCATCATTCTCAAAATATGGCGACTTACCGACCAACAAAATGTTAATTACGTAATTCATTATTTAAATGTAATTCATTATTTTTAATGAATAACCAGTATTTCTAACAATTAACATCTAACAATTAACCATTACTTTAAACAACTGGAATTATTAATTGTCGATCAGTCCTAAAGAAATTAGCAATTTTGTGATCGTAAAAATTAACAGAAACTCTGCGATATTCAGAGGACTGTGCAATTTTTCAAAATGGCCACAGATTTTTTGCAGCTTCGGGTCGAGATGTGTCACGTGACTTCATCACAACGTAACGCATGTTCAGCTAAAGATCTCTTCTAGACACGTGTACATGAGTACAGCTAAAAGGTCTTGCTTACCAACTAACATCAACGCGAAAGAGTGTGCAGAACAATTTCGTGCGATTGCGATTTCGCCGATTCGAGCAGTTTTCCACAAAAAAAAGTGCAGAAAAAATCTCTGCAAACTCCACCGCAAAGTGTTTTTTAAAGAGCCGTAACAAAATTGCAAAAAATACAGTACAGTGTGTGTTAGTTAATGTCTCACTCTCGGCTTCTTGCTGTTGTGAGTTTGATATTCAGCGACTCTGTAAGTGACCTTTTGGTATTTATGTGGATCGAGCGTTCTTCTTTCCAGCCCATTATACAACCTGTCACCTCCAGATAGCTGAGGTTCTCACACACACACACACACACACACAAACACACACACACTCCTGCACCATGTCCTTTGTTAGAGTGCTGGGGTCGGTGCTCGGTGCTCTAGTTAGGATGAGGAAATAGGCCAGCTTCTGACTCATTGATTTTTTGGCCTGGGATGAGCGAATGAAAGGTCAGAGGTCATCCTGAACAGGTCAGCTTCCACTCCATATTAGTGTCATGTCTTTTCTTCGGCAGTTATGGTGTCTCCGTCCCTGCCCTCCCTCTCGCTCCCTCTCTCTCTCTCGGAGTCTAGTTAGAAGGGGTGGAGCTTTTTAGGATTGGAGTGTTCTAAATTTGCATATTCATAGAACCCTTGATAAAAGCGCCTCATGTTTCGGAGACTTTTTCAGTCTAAGTATCTCCAAAACAGGTGTTTATCTCGAAAACTGACCACCAAATAATGAGTACTGACTTCATCTAGGTGAACTTTGACCTTTGAATTCATGAACCTTTATCTTGTAAGCCAATAAAAATAAAAGGAGTGGGACTGTGGTGTCTGGTCGGTTAAAAAAAAGTTGGGGTTGCTTATTACTAATTAAGTAACATCACTCTGGATTTTTTTGTTCGCTTAATAAATCCGTGCTAATTTCAGTTAGCGTATGTGCTGCCAATAAAAGGTTCCTGAATGGAAAAAAATTCCCATACATTTGTATGTTTTTCACACGTGAAAGCGTATTTCATGATGTTATACCCTGAAACTGAACTCAAATAAACATCACGTGAGTGATAAATAAAACCAAATGACATACATGTAAAAAAAAAAAAATCAATGAATTGTGTTAAAAGAAAAATATCATGCAGGAAGTACATCTTTTTAAACAAATAAATAAAAAATGTAAACAAACTTGTAATGTGAAAAAAAAAATCACATGAAAATAAATGAGCAGCTTGTAAATAAAATCCTGTAGAAATATTTGAATCATTTAAAAATAATTTTTTATAAAGGTCACATGAAAAAGAATCAGGAAAATAATCACAGAATAAATAAATCAAAAAATTGTATAAATCAATTTTTAAAATTTTATAAATGGAAATAAATCAATAAAAAAAATTTAATTATATATGAGAAAATAAAAACACGTGCACTGCATGTCAAAAAGACGTGCAAAGATGATTTGGAGTTAGCTATAAGATGATTTCCTAAGAATCCATGTCTGAATTCATTTCCAAGCTCGTTAATATTCATACACACTTCTGTATTAATTAAACATGGGGATAAACACGCTCGTTAATGAGTAATAACACGTTACTTACATTATCGACGAGCTGACCGGAGATTATCACTTCAGTCCGATCACGCTAGTGCAGATGATGATGATGATGATGAAGAGAAGGGTTTTTATGTCTGATCAGTAAGCTTTAATTAAACCACAGAGACTCATCAGTGAGGAGAGACGAGAGAGCGGTTTCGATTAGCGGACGGAGTGTTTTCGGTCTCGTGTCTACATTTTTTAACTTTAACCTTCAGTGGCTTCTTTGAAGCACCGAAACACGCGTTCAAAGAACCCGTCTCAGCTCTCAGACGGTCTGAGGGCTGAGAAAAAAACCGCCGCGTTAAAACATTAACGTTGACTTCCAGTCCGTCAAAAATGTACTAAAAACCCATCAGCACTGAAAATTCCTCTAACAAACACAACAGAAACTTGGTTTTATTTTGATTCATATTTATCATGTAAAATCTTAAATTCTCGAATCTGATTGGTCAGAAGGAGTCTATATGAAGACAAATGTGTACGAGTGTCGAAGTTTTCTGTTCAGAAGGAGTCTCCGGCTTCAGCGCTTCTGGACAAACTAGCTTATTATTATTATTATTATTATTATTATTATTATTATTATTATTATTTTATTTATTTATTTATATTTATTATTATTATTATTATCATTTATTTATTTATTTTTAAGATATGGGGGGTGGAAAAAAGAGAGACTGGTGAAGGAGCAACTGATTATAGCTGTGCATATGAAGTAGCAACATCAAATGTAACCACAAACGGATAAAAAATACGTGTCATTCTTTATTAAGTGAAAAAATAGCTAATGTCGGCTTCCAGTCAGGTTTCCTCGGCTAAAGTAAGAGCAAGAAAAGATTTGTTTCGTGGACATTCGAAGTAACGATAAACAGATCAACGATAAAAGTTATTTTTCAAAGAACAGCATTTATGAATAATAAAATATTATTCGAGTTCGAATATCTCACTATTTCTGTTACTTACACTTGATAACGGAGGAACATGTCAGAACCTCAACATCATCTTTCATCATGATCTTCCATTTTCTTCTGTGGGTGTGCAAACTTTCAAACTTAACTACTTCGTTTGAATCCTGTTTTTATGATTTTAAAGATCAGAGTGTAAATAATTCTCATTTATATTAGAGATGCTTGTGCATTTGAATTCCAACCGTGCACGCGTTCTGACATCATCTTCACGCCAGACAGCTTCGATATTGAATGTCTGTGCATGTCTCTGCTCTGTCTGTGCTTTGTGTGTGTGTGCGCGAAGTCACCTTCAAACTCATGTCAGATATCTTTCATTTTATTGACACAGAGTTGTACACAACCAACAACGTCATCTTCAAACACAGCTTTATAGTACGGTTCGATATATTCAGTAAATGTTAGCAGAATCTGTCACTCACATACACACACGAACCTGAGCACCTCACACAGGTGCTGTGAGTGATGTAAAGTGCACAAGATGCTGAAATTCTCAAATGTATCTCAAAAGTCACAAAAGAAAGAGAAAGACACAGAGTGTGTGTGTGTGTGTGTGTGTGTGTGTGTGTGTATACATCCATCATGTCTATACTGCATACAGACAGCTAAAGAATGCAGAAGAGAATAACTACAGGACATACAGAGAAGAACAGACCACTTTTTGGACGTCCATTTAAGCAGGAACATCTTCCTCTCTGCTGTTTTCTCTCAGTTTACCCGTTTATCTCCCAAAAATTGAGATGTCGTGCACTGTTGTGACTGTCGACGATTTGAGAGTCGAGTCATTCACACACGCATACATGCACACTCACAGGCCTGAAATGGAACCGGAGGAAGAGGATGCTCTCCATCTGAAGTACATTTTCCACATAGCCTCCCCCCATTTATTTTAAATAGGTAGATAGGTGTAGAAAACGTTCTCATGAATGTGGGAGCGTGTTAAGAGGCTGGAATCAAGGAGTAGAAGGAGACAGCAAGACAGAGAGAGAGAGACAGAGAGAGTGTGAGAAAGAGACAGAGCAAGAGAGACAGAGAAAGTGAGAGAGAGCAAGAGAGACAGAGAGAGTGAGAGAGACAGAAAGAGACAGAGAGAGTGAGAGAGAGACAGAAAGAGCGAGAGAGACAGACAGGGAGAGAGAGAGACAGAGACAGACAGGGAGAGAGAGAGTGAGAGAGACAGAGAGTGAGAAAGAGACAGAGCAAGAGAGAGCGAGGGAGAGCAAGAGAGAGAGAGAGAGAAAGAGAGTGAGAGAAAAAGACAGAGAGAGCGAGAGAGAGACAGAAAGCGCAAGAGAGACAGACAGGGAGAGAGAGAGACAGAGAGAGAGACAGACGGGGAGAGAAAGAGAGACAGACAGACAGACGGGGGAGGGAGAGAGACAGACAGACAGACGGGGGAGAGAGAGAGATAGACAGAGAGAGACAGTCGGATGGGGGGAGCAGAACATCGCTCTGTTTATAACATGAATGAAATCATGGTCTTGTAGCTAGTAGTGAAAATTAACTAGCTAGTTTTTAGTAACTTTCAGCACAACACAAAAAAACATTTGAAGATTATTACTCATCACGCTTTTCCACAGTGCAATAACAGGTGTTCTACATGTCGGATTTAGATCATGAATTAAGACCCTCTGAGGATAGACCTATGATTAAAGAAAATGACGTTTTGCAATTGCTACTACCGTATTTGCAGCTGTTTCATGAATTTTGCCGTTGTCCTATTGGTGGATTTTAGACAAGTGTCACTGACTGTCTTTAACCGAAGCGGCACTAAAATCGGACACCGGGATCACGGACTCATATCTCACGACCAAATCATAACTTTATGTTCGTTTCCGTCTGCAACAAAACATCACTTTGTATCTTACGTAGATTGCGTAACCCACGCAAATTGTTAGTTAGCTTTAAAATGCAACAGGTATGATCAGATATGATTTCTGCCTTCAGAATGGAACACAACTACCTTCATCATTCAATCAACACACACACACACAAACATTTGTCGGAAATAGTCTTTTGTACCTTCATTTATTCTGAGCTAATATCTACAGCACACAGTATCCAAGTGTGTGAGTGTGTGTGTGTCAGCATTAGCAACACTCGCTAACTACAACGCCCAGATAAGAAAAGCTACTTTGATAAATAGCAATACAGCATCTCAATGACACGTTAGCAAATATTCCACAATAACGCAAAAACAACTCACGGCCAGACGAGACGAAAAAAAACAAAAATAATAAAACACTTCTTCTAAACTTTTTTTAACGAAAAACACAACACGTTACGTTCAGGCGTCTTCCCGGTGATGCGATATGTAACAACATATGTCAACAACATGTGATATGATTATGTTCGTACACTACACACTTTCAGTGATTAATTCAGACCAGGACTCAAGGCCACTTCTACATGGCATGGAAAGGGGCGGGGTTTATTTATAAAGGTAAATCAAGGGAGTTGAGTTTGCCGATAAACAAGAAGTGGCCAGATCTGTCAACTACGCCAAAACAGGAAGTGTCCAGATCTGTCGACTATGCCAAAACAGGAAGTGTCCAGATCTGTCAACTACGCCAAAACAGGAAGTGTCCAGATCTGTCGACTATGCCAAAACAGGAAGTGGCCAGATCTGTCGACTATGCCAAAACAGGAAGTGGCCAGATCTGTCGACTATGCCAAAGCAGGAAGTGGCCAGATCTGTCGACTATGCCAAAACAGGAAGTGGCCAGATCTGTCAACCATGCAAAAGTATGAAGTGGCTATATTAATTGTCTAGGGCCAAAGAGTTTTACCAGAATTGAACATTTTCCTTGAACAGCATGTCCCAAAGTGTTTATTCTTCTTATACTACAACAATTTGCCAATGATTACGATTACTTATTTATCAATGAATGACATACATTTGATCTGTTTATACTTACGTTTAATGTTGTGGAACATCCACAAAACAAGTTCCTGTTATCACTAATGTTCCAGTAGCAATATGGTAAAAATGAGGCTCGTCATGCTACCAGGAAACTGCACAACAGGAAGTGTCCAGATTGTTCACTACGCCAAAGCAGGAAGTAGCCCGATATTTTTTTAAAACTACACCTATGCAGGAAGTGGCTCTAGTCCATTTTGGTCTGGTTGAAATGTGAAAAAAGTTTCAGTACCTCATGCAGGAACAATTTTGGAGATCACACACAGATCACAGGGTTACTAGGGTTAAGCAGAAGGAAGAGCACAGGGACCCCAGGGAGATCAGGTTATGTGCCAGAAACACATCTGGTTCTCTTTTGCTATGTGCAAATGAAATTAAAACTCCCATCAAATCCCTTCATATCTTAAAAAGTCCCCTGTTGACCTTTGACCCCCTCACAACTTGAGACAACAACGACGATTGTTCGAAATCCTTCATCCTTAATCAAACTACCGGACACACAAATACATTTAAAGCGTGGTTTAAATAAAAAGTGGAATGGAAAAACAGAGATGTAAACACACAGTGTCGAATAAAGCGTCTCCTCCAGGATGTGGCCTGGGTTCCGTTCTGCTCGGAGGTACATGGTCCTGAAGTTTTCAACGAGAGCCTGAGCTTGGTGCTGGAGTAAGTTTCCTCACACCATGAAGCGGTGCTCTTTGCCGTCGTGGGCCATCAGGATGACATTGCGGTTGGAGGTCCAGATGAGTCGAGCCAGTTTGAGCGAGTTCTGAGAGCCGGGAGACGCCGGCAGAACCGGGGGCACCTGGTAGGTCTTAATGCAGCGTAGCTGAGGGGCGGAGTTTAGCATTCCTATACTGCCCAAGAGTGATGTGTTCATCTGGAGAAAACACACACAAAGAGTTAAGCCTTTTATTGAATTTAGTGAGGTGTGCAAATTCTGTGTGTCTGGAATACCGCCATATGCTAAGAGCTGAAAAGCTCAGGGTCAGGATAAGGAATTACTAACAGATGACAATCAGAAAGTAAATCAGTAAGTCTGTAAGTGATTCAGTAAATCGGTCAGTAAGTCAGTAAGTGAGTCAGTAAGTAGGTGATTCAGTAATTAATTGTGAGTTAGTAAGTCACTAAGTCAGTAATTAAGTCAATGAGTCAGAAAATGGTTCAGTAAGCGAGTCAGTAATTAAGTCAGTATGTCAGTCAGAAGATATGTCAGTAAGCAGGTGAGTCTGTAAGTCAGTGAGTTAGTAATTACATCAGTAAGTGAGTCAGTTATTAAGTCAATAAGTGGGTCAGTAAGTCGGTCAGCTATCAAGTCCGTGAGTGAGTCAGTGAGTAGGTCAGTAAGTCAGTAAGTGAGTCAAAGTAAGTCAGTAAGAGGGTCAATAAGTGAGTCAGTAATTAAGTCAGTGAGTCAGTAATGAAGTCAATAAGTGAGTCAGAAAGTGAGTGAATCAGTAATTAAGTCATTAAGTCAGCAATTAAGTCAATAAGTGGGTCCATAAGTAAGTCAGTAATTAAGTCAATAAGTGGGTCGGTGAGTCAGTAATCAAGTCAGTAAATGAGTCAGTAAGTAGGTAAGCCAGTAATTAAGTCAATAAGTTGGCAAGTGAGTCAGTAAGTGAATTAATATATAAACAAACAAATAAATAAGGAATAGCATAAAAAATAATTACACAAAAATAATGTTTGGGTCAAGTTATGCACAATTATAAACCCAGAGGAGACACTAAGAGCCAATGATCTGAACATGAGCAGGTGTAGGAAATGCAGAAAACACACAGAGAGAGAGAGAGAGAGAGAGAGAGAGAGTTTGTCAGGCCAGAGCCAGTTAGTCTACAAACACATGCAAAATACTGAGAAGCAAAGACATACAGTAACCCCCCCCCCCCCCCCCCCACACACACACACCAGACAGATGCACAGTGCAGACGATCTGTCGCCTTCACACAGAGAGAGAAGGAGACAGAGCTTGACGCCTGGAAACACATGAGCACCAAAACACACACACATCAGTGTAACCTGCTCAATGCTGGTCCGATGGATGGGTGGTGTAGAAAGGGTCCGTAATTATACACCAGTATGTTATCATTGACCTGACTGCAGCTGTGTGGTTCTTTATCCAGATGTCAGTGAGTGTGTGTGTGTCTGTCCTGATTTAAAGCTCAACATCTCCTTACCTGCCAGAAGGAGATGTGGCTGTCTGCGTTGGAGTATGTGGCCAGGTAGCGTCCATCTGGAGCGAAGGACACGGCCGTGATGGGGCCTTTATGACCGTGGATATGCTGAGGAGAGAATAAAACAGGTACTTTTACAGACAACTCCAACTCCTTTCTGCTTTATTTACACACTAATGAGGACATTCCTATTGATAAATAAATACATACATGAACAAATTGATTCTATAATGCACACGACTATAGCTACCGCTTTAGTGAAACGTCCTGTCCATAAGTAAGTGCCCCCGACAGACGATTTGCGAGAGAACTGTATGTTTAGTTTCTATTTCCTCCATTTTAAAACATGATGCCATTTTTTCAGACGAAGAGGTTTTACGATTAAGAACTTCACTGGATAAATAGTCAGTGTAAATAGAATTTTCTGGAAATCAATTGCATCCTAGAACACTGCAACTTTCCTGCTGCAGCATCGTTGTAGAGTGAGGAACAGAAAGTACAACTGCAAATAATAAAAGGGATGCTATTACTTTTCAAACATGGCAGAATGATACACGACAGTGAAAATAACTATGTTTCCATCCACATATTTTTATGCACATTTTGGGATATCGCATTTTTAAAAAAAAAAACAACACTGGGTGGAAACACCTGAGGCGAATAAAATCTCAAAAACCCGTATAAACAACACATGCACTCGATTGAATTCTTTAAACAGTAGCATAGAGAGAGCACAAGGATAAACTCTGCTCGAGCTTAATTTTGAGACTTTAAGGGCGGGACTTAGACGGTTTACTATTGGTCACTCTCAACCAATCCCCTTTCTTCTGGAAACAGAATTTGACCTTATTCAGAAGGAAAGAGACGAATCAGGTTGAGGCATTTATCCCTCAAACACAAACTTAGTTATTGCGTTCTTATGCAAAGATTAATAGACAAAAATCATTAAAGGAAATGTTTTGATGGTTTATGGTGTTTAGTGGTCGAAATACAACAGCATTTCAAATGAACTGTGAATGTAAACAATCACAAAATGTTCTAATCCTAGTTTGCTCACTTACACACACACACGTTTCTCAGTTTCAGGACTTGTTGACAGCTTTGTGGCTGAGATCAATAAGAGACGAAGATGCTCTTCGTTTTCTGCCTCGTATCCTCACCTGTGTGTGTGTGTGTGTCTGTGTGCGTGCATGCTTGTTTTGTGTGTGTGTGTCAGTAACAGAATTAAGAGTAAACAGATCTTTAAAAAAGGAAATAAACAAACACAGTCAAATGCAGACAAAGTACTCCAATAAGCATGGTAGATACAAACGAGCACACACACTTGAGTGACCTTGAACTGAGCGTACAGTACAGAAATACATTCATTACCGATGTTCAATACCGATGTCGAAGCGTATAAGTAATATAAGTAATGAAATAGAAGTAATGTTTTTTTTTGTGATCTACAGCACACGCTGCCGCCTGTTCAGTTTGTGATTTTACATGACGTTAATTATAACACGGCTGTGTGTTCGTGTTTACGGTAGCCCTGCTACTCCAGGAGTTACGGTAAGGTCATGTGACGAGTCGTTACAGTCGCCAAACTGCCTTTTATTGTCTTATTAAGTTCAGGTGAGGAAAAAAGGCAGGTGAGGGAATGACTATAAATGTATAATGTGTCATACAATTTGTCGTAGATTATTTTCCTTTAACCGCACATCATGTAGTGCTTCATTCCTTATACAAATAATGATGAATTTTTAGACTTTTTTAAAGACATTCCACGAAAAGGAATAAAAATCTCTCTTGTTAAAAAGTAAAAGCGGTTCAACTGGGTGAACTGGTGACCTTTAACCTTCAAATCTGACAATTTACCTTAGCAGTGTGAACCAAAAGAAAGCAAGCAGCAGTAGCTCATTTTTCCCTTTCAGCTGTTTAAAAATCAAACTGGAGGAACTTTTCATTATTATTTAACGCGTTGTTTTCTTAACTTTGTCCTTGGCAGTGCACAACAAACAAACGAACCAAACTAGAGACGAGTTCGAATCCCGACGACGCCACTTCCATCCGTGTCCCAAGGGAGCAAAATTGGCAGTGCTCTCTAGGTGGGAGGGGTATGCTTCCTCTCCACGTCAATCACAGCGAGACTATTCAATCATGGGTGTTTGTGAGATCATGTACGAGGAAGAGGGTGGGTAGTGCTCTATTTCAGTGTGTAACTACAAAAGATATGGCAGTTGTATTTACATGTCTCAGAAGAAGCATGTTAGTCTTAACCCGCCCCGGTTGATGGGGGAGAAAAGAAAAGAAAAAAGGCTTCTTTGGAAAAGGAAAATAGTTCTTGGCTTCCCTGTCTGACGTCCTGAGCAATAAAACAGTCCAGGGCTGATTTATAATCCAGAGTGACTTGTACTGAAAAATATATCGAAATCACGATACTCAGCGTGTCGGAAAAATCCGCCGTGTCCGCCCGTCCTTACCTTTTCTCATTTTAAACCGCTTTACGTTCTCTCTCCTCTCAGAAGTCTACCCCACCTCACTCTCTCTCAATAATTTAACTCCTTTTTACGTTGCCTCTGAGCATATTGACTTTCTGTAAAGCGCTAACACCTCGGCCCTGTCCGGGTAGCAGGTGTTTTTCCGAAGCGGTTTATGTTCGGACGAGGAGACGGAGGGAGAGAGAGTTTAAAATGTATTTGTGTATTATCAGAGGGATGCAGGTTCCCGGTGTGGTCTGACTCGGAGAGTTCTACTGCTCCGGGGCATGAACATCACCTGACACACAGTTCAATCCTGAACCCTCGTAATTCACTTCAGAACCAGCTTTCGGTTGATACTACCATGGCACCGAATTATTTTTTTTATTGGAAGTATGAGATTTTTTAGCAGTTATATTCCCGTAACTGCTCAAGCAGCAAGTCTAAAGGGTTCCTCAAAAGGTTCTTCGGGCGGATAAAGAGGTAAAGGCCTCAACTGTAGTGCTCCATATACAGGTTCAGATTAAAGCGGCGGTCACACTAGACTTCCAGCATGCAGAAATTCTTCGGAGACTGCTGTGAATACGGGCGGCAACAGGATATGACATCACACGCCAAGGCGTCATCGTTGTGTTTTTGTTTATCCACACATGGTTTCCGGCGCGCTTGCACTGTTATTAAGAACTGTTTCAATGTTAATATATACACCATCTGTTCCTGTATGTATGTTCTGACACCGCAATCCAATCCAGGAAACGTCTCTTTTAGTAATGTTAGTAAAAGTTATGATGGTACTATCGATATCTACGAAAAGTGTATTGTGTACGTAACGTACGTAACATATGGATACGGATAAGTCAGAAAATCATTCACATTATTCCGCAGCAATCTGATCTATATCTATAAAAGTCTCTGATTCTGATACTCGTCAATTGTCCGTTGAATAATTCGCACAAATAACCGACGAGTCTTTTTTTTTTTTTTTTTACAGCTCTGTAGCGTACAACCGAGCAATTTCTTCAGCTTCTCAGCATGCACAGAATGCTTTGCTGCACTTCAACCTTCATCAGAAACACACCCGGTCTAATCAGCGGCGTCACAAGCTGCGATGTTTTCTCACACACCCCCACCCCAATATTTTATTTGCTGTTCTGATGCGATCGGCCGCTGACACGTTTGTCGTCTCGGCTGTCGGGTGGGGCCGGACAATGAACACTGAGTGCGTAACGCAATAATCCTTCCTACCCGTCATCCCAAAAACGCTCTGAACCGCCCTTATAACAGAGGGAGATGAGATTAGCCTGGCTCGTGTGCCGGCCAAAAATGAGAAAGGAAAAGTAATCTCTTAGAATTAAAGCCCAAATTAAATGAAACCTCCATCATCTCAACCTCATGATGGGGCGCTGGGGGTTGAGGGTGTGTAATGGGGAATTAATTTTTTTTTGTTTTCTTGGTTTAGGGCTTCGACTGAATGAGGCGCAGAAATGTGCGGGGGTGAACCACAGAAGATATTGCACTGTCGCATCAGAGCGACGTGTCATTACAGACATGTTGCGCAGCTTAAAAATCAATAAACTGTGATTTTATATGATGTTTTTCCCCCCCCGTGTGTGTGTGTGTGGTTCGGATGTGGGTGTAGAGACCCGGTCTTTTCTTTACTGTAAACTGGATCAATGTGTCCAGCAGTGAAGCAGGAAAAAGCCATTTAAGGTGCTTTTACCTGAAATGGTGTGATGCTACCTGGGGAGCTGCACTGGAAATGTGTATGCTACAGACTGAGGATGTGTGTGTGTGTGCGCGCGCTGCTAGCTGCTCGTTTGAAAGATGTAATTCTTTAAGTCAGTACTTGAGTTTAAATCTGGATTCGAGGAGGTCGGTGATGTCACAAAGGTCTATGTCCAATTAGAATAAGATGATGTAGTTGCCATAGTAACATTGAGCTACATAACATAGTTAATGTTAACCAAATCTTGTTATGGTGTGTTGCTGACTGCGAAGGTTTGTGCACCCTTACCTCGAACTGATGAAAGCAACAAATCTACAAATCTTTCAGGTCACAGTGTGTGTGTGTGTGTGTGTGTGTGTGTATACGAGATGACTTTAGAGGAGAATCAGAATCTTGGCTAAAGATTTAAAGGATAAGCTGGAGGCGGTGTGTGTGACAGTGTGCTGGTGGCCGAGACTCGAGGGACCCAATTAGACTCACATCAGCTTCTAGCTCAACCCTTTATCTCTCTCTCTCTCTCTCCCCAATTCTGCATCACATTCTCTCTCTCTTTCTGTCTCACATTCTCTCCCCAATTCTGTCTCACATTCTTCACTCTCTTTCTGTCTCACATTCTCTCTCCTTCTCTGTCTCACATTCTCTCCCCAATTCTGCCTCACATTCTCTCTCTCTTTGTCTCACATTTTCTCGCTCTCTCTTTCTGCCTCACATTCCCTCATTCTCATTTTGTCTCACATTCTCTCTCTCTCTCATTCTATCTCACATTCTCTCCCTTATTTTGTCTCACAATCTCTCTCTCTCTCTCCCTGCCTCACATTCCCTCATTCTGTCTCACATTCTCTCTCTCTCATTCTGCCGCACATAACCTCTCTCGTTCTGCATCACATTCTCTCTCTCTCTCATTCTGTCTCACATTCTCTCTCTCATTCAGCCTCACATTCTCTCTCATTCGCTCTCTCTCTCATTCTGTCTCACATTCGCTCTCTCTCTCATTCTGTCTCACATTCGCTCTCATTCTGTCTCACATTCGCTCTCATTCTGTCTCACATTCGCTCTCCCCCATTTTGTCTCACATTCGCTCTCTCTCTCATTCTGTCTCACATTCGCTCTCATTCTGTCTCACATTCGCTCTCTCTCATTGTCTCACATTCGCTCTCCCTCATTCTGTCTCACATTCGCTCTCCCTCATTCTGTCTCACATTCGCTCTCCCTCATTCTGTCTCACATTCGCCCTCTCTTTGTCTCACATTCGCCCTCTCTTTGTCTCACATTCTCTCTCTCATTCTGTCTCACATTGTCTCTCTCTCCTTCTCTCACATTCTGTCTCAGATTCTCTCTCTCTCTCTTTCTGCCTCACATTCACTCTATCATTCTCTCACATTCTCTCTCTCTTTCTGTCTCACATTCTCTGTATCACATTCTCTCTCGCTCTTTCTGCCTCACATTCACTCATTATCATTCACTCTCTGTCTCACATTCTCTCTTTCTGTCTCACATTCTCTCTCTCTCATTCTGTCTCACATTCTGTCTCACATTCTCTCTCATTCTGTCTCACATTCTCTCTCTCATTCTGTCTCATTCTCTGTCTGTCTCACATTCTCTCCATCTCACATTCTCTCCCTCTCTTTCGGTCACACATTCTCTGTCTCACATTCTCTCTATTTCTGCCTCACATTCTCTCTCTCTCATTCTGTCTCACATTTTCTCTCTCTCATTCTGTCTCACATTCTCGTTCTTTCCCATTCTGTCTCACATTCTCCTCTCATTCGCGCACATTCTCTCTCTCATTCTGTCTCAAATTCGCTCTCTCATTCTGTCTCACATTTTCTCTCTCTCATTCTGTCTCACATTTTCTCTCTCTCATTATGTCACACATTTTCTCTTGCTCATTCTGTCTCACATTCGCTCTCTCTCATTCTGTCTCACATTTGCTCGCTCATTCTGTCTCACCTCGCTCTCTCTCACATTCGCCCTCTCTTTCTGTCTCACATTCTCTGTCTCTCATTCTGTCTCACATTCTCTCTCTTTCTGCCTCACATTCCCTCATTCTGTCTCACATTCTCTCTCTCATTCTGTGTCACATTCTCCCTCTCATTCTGTGTCACATTCTCCCTCTCATTCTGTGTCACATTCTCTCCCTCTCATTCTGTCTCACATTCTCTCCCTCTCATTCTGTCTCACATTCTCTCCCTCATTCTGTCTCACATTCTCCCTCTCATTCTGTCTCACATTCGCTCTCTCATTCTGTCTCACATCGCTCTCTCATTCTGTCTCACATTTGCCCTCTCTCATTCTGTTTCACATTCGCTTTCTCATTGTGTCTCACATCGCTCTCTGTCTCACATTCGCCCTCTCTCTGTCTCACATTCTCTCTGTCTCACATTCTCTCTCTCATTCTCTGACATTCTCGTTCTTTCCCATTCTGTCTCACATTCTCCTCTCATTCGCTCACATTCTCTCTCATTATGTCACACATTTTCTCTCTCATTCTGTCTCACATTCTGTCTCACCTCGCTCTCTCTCATATTCGCCCTCTCTTTCTATCTCACATTCTCTGTCTCATTCTATCTCACATTCTCTGTCTCATTCTGTCTCACATTCGCTCTCTTTCTGCCTCACATTCGCTCTCTTTCTGCCTCACATTCCCTCATTCTGTGTCACATTCTCCCTCTCATTCTGTGTCACATTCTCCCTCTCATTCTGTGTCACATTCTCCCTCTCATTCTGTCTCACATTTGCCCTCTCTCATTCTGTTTCACATTCGCTTTCTCATTGTGTCTCACATCGCTCTCTGTCTCACATTCGCCCTCTCTTTGTCTCACATTCGCCCTCTCTTTGTCTCACATTCTGTCTCACATTCTGTCTCACATTCTCTCTGTCTCACATTCTCTCTGTCTCACATTCTCTCTCTCTCTCACATTCTCTCTCGCTCTCACATTCTCTCTGTCTCACATTCTCTCTCTCATTCTCTGACATTCTCGTTCTTTCCCATTCTGTCTCACATTCTCCTCTCATTCGCTCACATTCTCTCTCATTATGTCACACATTTTCTCTTGCTCATTCTGTCTCACATTTGCTCTCTCATTCTGTCTCACATTCTGTCTCACCTCGCTCTCTCTCATATTCGCCCTCTCTTTCTATCTCACATTCTCTGTCTCATTCTATCTCACATTCTCTGTCTCATTCTGTCTCACATTCGCTCTCTTTCTGCCTCACATTCGCTCTCTCTCTCATTCTGTCTCACATTCGCTCTCTCTCTCATTCTGTCTCACATTCGCTCTCTCTCACATTCTGTCTCACATTCGCTCTCGCTCTCATTCTGTCTCACATTCGCTCTCTCTCATTCTGTTTCACATTCTCGGTCTCTTATTCTGTCACATTCTCGGTCTCTTATTCTGTCTCACATTCTATCTCATTGTCTCACATTCTCTCGCTCTCATTCTGTCTCACATTCTCTCTCTCTCTTTGTCTCACATTGTCTCTCTCTCATTCTGTCTCACATTCTCTCCTTCTCTCTCTCATTTGGCCTCATATTCCCACATTCTCATTCTGTCTCACATTCTCTCTCATTGTCTCACATTCTCTCTCTCTCTTTCTGTCTCACATTGTCTCTCTCTCTTTCTGTCTCAAATTGTCTCTCTCTCTCTCATTCGGCCTCACATTCTCGTGCACTCTCATTCGCTCACGTTCTCTCTCTCATTCAGCTTCGCATTCCCTCTCTTTTGTCTCATATTCTCTCTCGCTCATTCTGTCTCACATTCTCTCACTCTCATTCTGTCTCACATCCTCTCTCTCATTCTGTCTCACATTTGCTCTCTCATTCTGTCTCACATTCTGTCTCACCTCGCTCTCTCTCATATTCGCCCTCTCTTTCTATCTCACATTCTCTGTCTCATTCTATCTCACATTCTCTGTCTCATTCTGTCTCACATTCGCTCTCTTTCTGCCTCACATTCGCCCTCATTCCGTCTCACATTCTCCCTCTCATTCTGTGTCACATTCTCCCTCTCAGTCTGTGTCACATTCTCCCTCTCATTCTGTGTCACATTCTCCCTCTCATTCTGTGTCACATTCTCCCTCTCATTCTGTCTCACATTCTCTCTCTCTCATTCTGTCTCACATTCTCTCCTTCTCTCTCTCATTTGGCCTCATTCCCACATTCTCATTCTGTCTCACATTCTATCTCATTGTCTCACATTCTCTCGCTCTCATTCTGTCTCACATTCTCTCTCTCTCTTTGTCTCACATTGTCTCTCTCTCATTCTGTCTCACATTCTCTCCTTCTCTCTCTCATTTGGCCTCATATTCCCACATTCTCATTCTGTCTCACATTCTCTCTCATTGTCTCACATTCTCTCTCTCTCTTTCTGTCTCACATTGTCTCTCTCTCTTTCTGTCTCAAATTGTCTCTCTCTCTCTCATTCGGCCTCACATTCTCGTGCACTCTCATTCGCTCACGTTCTCTCTCTCATTCAGCTTCGCA
>JAFFST010010447.1:68634-83634 GCA_022414735.1 Noturus placidus
CTCTCATTCTGTCCCACATTCTCTCCCTCTCATTCTGTGTCACATTCTCCCTCTCATTCTGTGTCACATTCTCCCTCTCATTCTGTGTCACATTCTCTCTCTCTCATTCTGCCTCACATCCTCTCTCTCTCATTCTGTCTCACATTCGCTCTCTCTCATTCTGTTTCACATTCTCGGTCTCTTATTCTGTTTCACATTCTCGGTCTCTTATTCTGTCTCACATTCTCGGTCTCTTATTCTGTCTCACATTCTCGGTCTCTTATTCTGTCTCACATTCTCTCTCATTCTGCCTCACATTCTCTCTCATTCTGCCTCACATTCTCTCTCATTGTCTCCCTCTCATTCTGTCTCACATTCTCTCCCTCTCATTCTGTCTCACATTCTCTCCCTCTCATTCTGTCTCACATTCTCTCCCTAACATTCTGCATCACATTCTCCCTCTCATTCTGCCTCACATTCTCCCTCACATTCTGCCTCTCATTCTGCCTCACATTCTCTCACTCATTCCGTCTCCCATTCTCTCCCTCTAATTCTGTCTCACATTCTCTGTCTCACATTCTCTCTCTTTTTGCCTCACATTCCCTCATTCTGACTCACATTCTCTCTCTCTCTCATTCGGTGTCACATTCTCCCTCTCATTCTGTCACATTCTCCCTCTCATTCCGTGTCACATTCTGTCTCACATTCTCTCTCTCTCATTCTGTATCACATTCTCTCTCTTTCATTCTCTCACATTCTCTCTCTCTCATTCTGTCTCACATTCTCTCTCTCTCATTCTGTCTCACATTCTCTCTCTCTCATTCTGTCTCACATTCTCTCCTTCCCTCTCTCATTTGGCCTCATATTCCCACATTCTCATTCTGTCTCACATTCTATCTCATTGTCTCACATTCTCTCGCTCTCATTCTGTCTCACATTCTCTCTCTCTCTTTGTCTCTCTCTCATTCTGTCTCACATTCTCTCCTTCTCTCTCATTTGGCCTCATATTCCCACATTCTCATTCTGTCTCACAGTCTCTCTTTCTGTCTCACATTGTCTCTCTCTCTTTCTGTCTCACATTGTCTCTCTCACTCTCTCATTCGGCCTCACATTCTCGTGCACTCTCATTCGCTCACGTTCTCTCTCTCATTCAGCTTCGCATTCCCTCTCTTTTGTCTCGCATTCTCTCACTCTCATTCTGTCTCACATCCTCTCTCTCTTATTCTGTCTCACATTCTCTCTCTCATTCTGTTTCACATTCTCTCTCATTGTCTCACATTCTCTCTCATTGTTTCACATTCTGTCATTGTCTCACATTCTCTCTCATTGTCTCACATTCTCTCTCTCATTCTGTGTCACATTCTCCCTCTCATTCCGTGTCACATTCTGTCTCTCATTCTGTCTCACATTATCTCTCTCTCATTCTGTCTCACATTCTCTCCCTCATTTAGCCTCACATTCCCTCATTCTCATTCTGTCTCACATTCTTGCTCTCATTGTCTCACATTCTCTCTCTCTCATTTGATCACATTCTCTTTCTTTCTCATTCTATCTCACATTCTCTCTCATTCTGTCTCACATTCTCATTCTCTCTCACATTCTCCTTCTCTCACATTCTCTCTCTCATTGGTCTGTGTCGCTTTCATTTGGTCTCTTTCTCTGTCTCTCATTCTGTCTCACATATTCTCGCTCTCATTCTGCCTCACATTCTCTCCCTCATTTGGCCTCACATTCCCTCATTCTGTCTCACATTCTTGCTCTCTCATTGTCTCACATTCTCTCTCTCATTTGATCACAGTCTCTTTCTTTCTCATTCTATCTCACATTCTCTCTCTCATTCTGTCTCACATTCTCTCTCACATTCTCCTTCTCTCACATTCTCTCTCTCTTATTGGTCTGTGTCGCTTTCATTTGGTCTCTTTCTCTGTCTCTCATTCTGTCTTTCTAAATGTCACATTGTCTCTCATTCTGTCTTTCACGGTCTCTCATTCGGACTCCTCTCTTATTCTGTCTGTCGCCCTCAGTTTTTATTATATCTGTCTGTCCATCTTTCTCTTTCATTGCCTCCCATTCTATCCATCTATCTGTCTCTCTTTTGTCCTGTTCCTTATCAAATAAAAGCAATAACAAAATCAAGTTTATACATAAAAATAATTATATAGCATCGATCAACTGTAACAGAAAATGAAGAAAATCTCTATCACTCTCTCTCTCTCTTACACACACACACACACACACAGTGTTAATTATTGTGTGTGTGAGCGCGGCCGGGTGTTATAGGAAGTTGCTGTTGTGAGACCGACCCTGTCCACTTCACAGATCAAAGCTACAACAGATGGTCATGAAGGCAGGACACACACACAAACACAATACCAAGTCAGGGAATTCTATCACACGCACGTTGTTGCTGATTTTATGTTATATGTACACAACAGGATCGCACAGTGTACTTTTTATCCGTTTTTATTTACCTTGTGGACCGTTCCTGTTCATAAATCACTAGCAGTTTATGCTGAGTGTAATTTGGTCATACAAAGTCATTTAAAGATTTCCCTCAATAGCTAGCTAGCTAAACAATTAGCCTCATTTCCAGTAACAGCGAGGATTCTTTTGGTGTCCATGGATCCTGTTGCCTAGTGACAGTGAAGTGTTCTCTTAACTTTAACCACTTGAATGTAAAGTGAATGGTTTGAGTTGAAAGCCTGTGATATTGGCGAGCCAGTGAATGCACCACTAAGGGCAGACTGTTAGGCTTCTGAGGGCGAGTGAATGTAGCACGGTCTTCTCTGCTCGATAACTTCCACAGTCCTGTGTACTGTTCCTTTATATTTTCCAGCTCATTTAGTCTGACGTGTTCTGGCGTCTCGGAGATGAGAGTATTATGGGATGTGAATATGTGCGGATGGCTCGGCTTCCCCAGACGGTGATTTTGAGAATGATTTGATCTTTAGGACTGTAAACAAGCTAAAATCAATCCTTCAATCAATTCTGCTGTGGGCCTGAATCTAACTGTCTGTCCACGCTCCCACACCCACACACACACACACCTGCCCAGATCACTGTGGTTCTGAGGGAACGTTTAACTCATGTGCACGTGTCTACATGAAATCACAACAATACACTGAAACACACACAGATGCTGCCACTGAACACCAAGATCTGATTACAAGCACAGAAATGAGTATCCATCCATCTCTCCAGCCACCCTTCCATCCATTAATCCCTCCATCCATCCCTCCATCTATCAGATTTTTAGCATTTGAGAATAAGAACCAGATAAAATATAGCCATCCATCCATCCCTCCACGCATCAGATTTTAATGTTTGAGAATAAGAATCAGATGAGAGAGAGCACTCCATCCATCCATCCCTCCACGCATCAGATTTTAATGTTTGAGAATAAGAATCAGATGAGAGAGAGCACTCCATCCATCCATCCCTCCACGCATCAGATTTTAATGTTTGAGAATAAGAATCAGATGAGAGAGAGCACTCCATCCATCCATCCCTCCACGCATCAGATTTTAATGTTTGAGAATAAGAATCAGATGAGAGAGAGCACTCCATCCATCCATCCCTCCACGCATCAGATTTTAATGTTTGAGAATAAGAATCGGATAAGAGAGAGCACTCCATCCATCTATTCATCCCTCCAGCCATCAGATTTTAGTGTTTGAGAATAAGAACCAGGTAAGATCCATCCATCCATCCATCCTTGCCATGACTCCTTCTAGCCATGACTATGATTTTAGTGTTTGAGATCCAGGTAAGATCGATATATCCATCCATCCCTCCTTCCATCCTTCAATCCATCCCTCTTTCCATCTACCCATGACTCCTTCCATCCATCCATCAAATGTTTAGTGTTTGAGAATAAGAACCAGGTAAGATCCATCCATCTATGCATCCCTCCTTCCATCCATCTGTCAATCAGATTTTAGTGTTTGAAAAGAAGAACTGGATAAGAATTGTATGAGAACTAGATCAATATTAGATCAGAATTAGATCAGAACTGGGTAAGAATTGGACCAGTGTTGGGTCAGAACTGGATAAGAAGTGAATGAAAATTGAATCTATACTTGATCAGAATTGGATTGTTTTTTTGTGACAACATTAGCTGCCACTGCAACTTCTGTATGTGTGTGTGTGGTTTTGGGGTGATGGCACAGTGTGTGTGTGTCACTGTCCTCCTCCTGCTTGTATTGATCCAGTCTCAGCTGCAGGCAGTGAGGCGCACTCGTAATCCACAGTGTGACACACACACACACACACACACACAGCTATTGACTCCAACACTGCTGGACCCCACTTTTCACCCCGTTACCATGACAATCATAATAAAACACACAATAGTGCTATGTAGACCCCTCAATTTCATCCTCCCTCCCTGTCTCTCTCTCTCGGTCTCACTCTCTCACTGAATGTCTCTGCTTTAGCAGCTCTCTCTCTCTCGCCTTCCCTGTCGCCTCTTCAGCATCTCTTACTCTCTCTACCTTTCCTTCTCTCGTTATATGTATGTCTCTGTCTTTTTCTTTCACTTCCCTTCAGAATGTTTTACTCTGTTTTCTTTCCTTCATTTCTGTCCCTCTCTTTATCTCATCCTCTCATTTTGTCTCTCCATCATTTTTCTGCCTTTCATTCTGTCTGTCTCCCCATCGCATTTGTCTCACTCTCCTCCTCTTTCTTTAGAATTCTGTCTGTTTCTCAGAATCTCCTTCTATTTCTTTATCTCTCTTTATCTCATTTTCTCTCACAGAAAGAAAAGGTATCTTTCTGTGTCTACTGTGCTTTGTGCGTGTTTCCTGTAGAAGCAGGACATATGGAATCAATATGGCTGCTATGAGGTGGGTGTGTGAAATACTGTGTATGGAACTCTAAGAGATTGAGGTGGGGATGTGTGTGTCACATATAAACACTCACATATCTACACATGCATTTGCTCTGTTTGTGTAGAATCATGGCTTCATCAATTAGTCATTCCACAGTTTAAGACACGCCCCTAAAGACAACCCCAAAGACATGCCCCCTTCCACCCCCAAATTCTGCTTAGGGAAAATAATTATTTTTACATCACTTCACTGTGTGAGTTCCATTACTGCAGCTGCTAATTTTATTTTAAAAATAGTTAGTAGCGTTATTGCTGTAAACACACACACACACACAATAAGGACATGCCACAACTAGCACCTCGATTTGTCGTTTCTTTGGTTACAGCACCTTTCCATTAGCTTCAACACTTGTGCAATTTTCACCCTCTCATGCTTCCTCACAATCTTACACACACATACACACACACACACACACACACACACAGACGGTTGATCATGGTGTGATAGAGTGTGCCATCATTATTAAGAATAAATTGCTTCCTTCATTGAGCTCCTGCAGGATCCAGTGCGGATCAATGAAACACAGACAGACAGACAGACAGACACACACATATATACGGTGTTACTTTTATTTGCTGGTGATATTCTGTGTGTGTGTGTGTGTATGGGTGTATCTGTGTAGTTGTGTATGGAGATGAAATCAGGAACTTAAAATCAAGACCTTAAATAAATGGTCTGTATCGTGTGTTCTGGTTCTGCTGTTCGACTGAAACTGTGCTTGAGAAATCTCCAAATTTCCTGATTTCAAGTTTCTCTTTCTCAGGTCCAATGATAATCCCCCCCCCCACACACACACCTGTGCATGTGCACGTCTCATGTGTAAATCCCACATGACTTTTTTTGCACAATATGTTTGTTGTGGAACATGTCTTTTATTCAAAATAAAACATAATGCAGCTTAATCATGTTCACACACATCTGGTTAGCGGAGTTTAAATCTAGAACCGGCACAAGCATGACACATACACATACACACACACACATACATACACGTCATGGCGGAATCAGCCTCGCTCTCTCTCTCCCCAGAAGCATCAGGGAAAAAGGGAAAAATCTGTCCAATGTTCTGCTACAGAAATTCGGATGCTGCTGGGATCAATATCTACAGCGTGTACAAGTGTACTTTGTGTGTGTGAGAGAGAGAGAGCGAGAGAGAACGCGAGAGAGAGAAGGCTGGCGTCATGTGATGCTCCCTGCCTCATCATCCATGCCCTGTGCCCTCCACTCACTACCCGCTGCCCGGACAATCCAGCCCCACCCCCTACGGAGAGCCGTATCGACCGGCAACATCAGAGGCGAATCGCTGATATTTATTCATCCCTCGCTCATACATTGAAGGAAAGAGAGAAAGAAAAAAAATGGACACAAAAATGGAAGAAAAAGGATGTAGGAATAAAACAGGAGGTCGGTGTGTGTGTGTGTGCACGCGCCCACCTGGCACTTGCCCGTGCGAACATCATAAAGAGCAACAGAGCCCTGGCGAGCACCAACAGCCACACGGTAACTCCGATCACAATACGCCACCATGTAGAACCTAGAGAGTGAGAGAGAGAGAGAGAGAGAGAGAGAGAGAGAGAGACAGTGAGAGAGAGAGTGAGAGAAAGAGATGAAGGCTTCATTCATCAGAAACCTGCCAATCACAGGGAACAAGATGGCCTTTGACCTTTGTAGAGCCTTGAGCAGCCCTTCTACAATCCTCATTAGGTATATAGGTAAATGACAGAACAACTTGTATATGATCATTAGCAAAACCAACACACACACTCACTTGCAGATTGCAGGAAAGCACTCAGAGAGACCTTTCTTCTTGACCAGAGAGCCCTCGATGCAGTACATAATAATGTCCATCACCTGAGAGAGCAAGAGATGAGAAATGTGTGTGTGTGTGTTTGTGTGTGCGCGTGCGCGCGCGTGCGTGCGTGTGTGTGTGTGTGTGTGTGTACCTCCACCAGCAGGTCCACGACATCTGAGGGCATTTTCTCAACGAGTATCTCAATGACTCTCAAGATCTCAGCTTTGGCCCGAGCTAGACCGGTGGTGTGAACGTTCTGCTGAGACTGTGATCCCTGAGACTGCATCGCTGTGTGTCTGTGCACCTACACACACACACACACACACACACACGATTATCCTGGACTCACTACTGGTGCCTGGCCCCCATAAGCGCTGCTGGTGTGTGTAGGAATTAGTATTAGTTGACATAATTAAAATATTGCTGTTATACAGGAGTTAAAATTATTGCAGAATAATTTTGTGTACACGTGTGTGTGTGTGCGCGAGAGATACCTCTTTGGCGATGGTGGTGATGAAGGCAGGCGGTCGTGCCGTAGCGATCAGAGAGAGAGCGTGGCGAGCGGAGCGGGCAGAGTCAGCCACCGGGTTCAGGGGAAGACCCATTGTAATGCTAAACACACACACACACACACACACACACACACACACACAAACAGGCGTGGAAGAGGAGGGAGAAACAGGGAAAAGAATTCATTAGAATATATACAGTGAAAAGATTAGACCCAGCTTATAATGTCAGTTCAAGGTCAATGGGATCACTCAAACGGGAGCAGCGTAATGGACTGAGGACAATACGGCTGTATAATACCCTCCTCCCTCACTCTCACACACACGCGCTCGCACACGCTTCACACACCAGCGTGCAAATCGCACAGTCAACTGCCCCTCTGTGAGGCCCCTTGTTAACAAATCACCCCATGCCTGTGTGTGTGTGTGTGTGGGTGTGTGAATGAATATGCATCAGGCACGGGGCTGGCTGATCAAAGTGTGTGTGTGTGTGACACGCATAGTCAGCCCTGCTAGCAATATTCTAGCGTTGTTCTCTATTCCACTATGATATACTATAATATTATCCAAGATATATCTCCAGATCTGTTCCACACTTTCTCCACCTTACAGTTTCTTTGTGATCCTTCCATTCAGAACTACCAGCCACACACACACACACAGCCACACACACCATGTCATGCCTCGTCTCATGTCTCTGATGTCGATAATCCACTCCGCTATGACTATCTAAAGGGCTTAAAATCACAAACACATTTTATTTAATCTCCAATTCTCAGGGATGTTCCACTGCTGGATTTGGGTTTTAAATCACACGCGGGTGCTCTGCTGCACATCTCTCTATCGCTCTCTGTTAAGGGGTGTTTACTGGAAAAGTGCTCCTTCATTTCACTGCTCACTCACTATACAGGATTAGCACACACGCAGTAAGTCATGTACATCGTCTATATACAGGATATGTGCTTTTAAAGGAACAGTTCAGTCTGATAGCAATGCTAATGTGCATAATAATGTTTAATGGGAGCAGCTCATAAGCCTGTAATCTGTGTGGTGACCAAGAGCAACTGAACAGCTCATTAATATATATTACATTCACTCACCTACACACACTGACTCACTGAATCGCTCTCTAAATCACTGACTCATTCAGTGAATAATTGACTTACTGAATCACTGACTCACTCTCTGAATCACTGATTTACTCACTGAATCGCTCTCTGAATCACTGACCTACTCACTGTATCACTCTCTAAATCACTGACTCATTCAGTGTATCATTGACTTACTGAATCACTGACTCACTCTCTGAATCACTGATTTACTCACTGAATCACTCATAGTATCGCTCTCTAAATCACTGACTCATTCGGTGAATCATTGACTTACTGAATCACTGACACACTCTCTGAATCACTGGCTTACTCACTGAATCACTCTATGAATCACTGACCTACTCACTGTATCACTCTCTAAATCACTGACTCATTCGGTGAATCATTGACTTACTGAATCACTGACTCACTCTCTGAATCACTGGCTTACTCACTGAATTGCTCTATGAATCACTGACCTACTCACTGTATCACTCTCTAAATCACTGACTCATTCAGAGAATCACTGACTTACTCACTGAATCGCTCTATGAATCACTGACCTACTCACTGTATCACTCTCTAAATCACTGACTCATTCAGTGAATCACTGACTTACTGTATCACTGACCTACTCACTGTATCACTCTCTAAATCCCTGACTCTCTGTGACAGACTCAGTGAATCACTTACACACTCACTAAATCAATCACATATATTCATCATGTCTCTCACTGTTCCCTGAATGACTCAAAGTGGTCCCTTACTGACTCACTCCTTCGCTCAAACGACTCCCTAACAGCTTCCCTCAACCTCTCTTTCTCCCTGAACCACCTACAGAGCCGCCCCTTTCCTCTCCCTCTCTCTATCTCTCAGGACTGGTGTAATGGCAGTAGAGGTAATAACTGGAAGCCAGAAACCGTTCTGTCGGCACGATAACACGGAGCTTTTACACCACACCGCCTGGGATTTCCTTCTGCCTCTGAACTCATCAGAACAATAACGACCGCTAGCTGTAAAACTCCAGCACATATCATACACACACACACACACACACACAGAGAGGGAGAGACAGATGTTGTCCATGCTTATAGCACTACATGCGTGTTGACGGCTCTAAACTATAAAAATCAGTCCTGTTTGGCGTTTGATCTGTCTCCTGAGCTAAAGTTAGGTTAGTGCTGCTGATCAATGACACTTCAGATGCACAGCTGTTCCTGATCAATCTCCTTCATCCTCCTCCTCTACAGCCCAGCCCACATGAAGCACCTAATGATCTCGTCCACGCAACACTATGAAACATCACACATCTCACATTCGACTCAGAATTAGAAATAACAGGTCAATCTCAGAGGAATAAAAAGGGAAAAACAGCCAAAGCGAATTCCATAATAAAACAAAGAGGTCAGAGTCTACTAATGCACCTCTTCTGGGTGAAAACTTAAAGCTTCAGTGCGTGACTCTGCGTGAAATATGTGAAGAAATAGTATTATTAAAAAACTGCATGACGATGCGTCACCCACATGGTGCTCTACAGCTGGAAGCATTCTCACTAAAGTCAGCTTTAAAGCTTGTATGTCACAGCGAACTGATGAGGTCTACAGGCCCTATTTAATCCTACACTGTGTAATCCTGAATCAATCTGTCGATCATAAATATTGATTAATCCATCTATGTGAACATTTAGTTTTATTTATTTATTTAAAATCTAAGGGGAAAAAAGTAAAAAAAAAAAAAAGTTTAACAAAATTTAAAGGGGCGGTACGCAATTTTAAAAAAATGCATCATTTTGAAAAAGATTTTGTGACCTCTCTAAGGGATCCTGAAACCTTTTTACAGAAAACATTAACATAAAAATGCAAATGTAAATCTTAATATTAGATATGGCTGTATAATTTAGTTTTTACATCTATAGATTTTAATAAAATGTAATATAAGCGACATAAACATGTCAATATCACTGATCGTATTTATTTAATCTACTGATACAGGTTCATGCCTTAGGCAAACAGTTTCCGCATCATCCCAAACACACACACACACGCATGCGCGCGCACGCACGCACACACACAAATACGGAGTAAAATGAATCGCTGTTTTTAGCCAGCTGTTGTGTTCAGATAAGAAATTGGAAATGTAATAAAGTCATATGAAAAGATCAGAAGTTTCCTCACCTACAGCGTTAACATTGAAGTTAATTGCAAGTTGAAGATATTGAAGATAATTACAGTAAACAGCAGGCTGTCAATCATTTATGCTCATTAGCATAGAAGTCCATGCCCAAACAGTTCCCAAATCAGTCTCATATCAGCACACAGATTTCCTGTATTAACCACACACTCCACTCTGATGTTTAATGTATCGCACGTTTTGTAGAATAAAAAAAACTTAAAAAAATATTAAAACTTTATATTTTAAATATTTAAAAATATTAGAAAAAAATGACTTTCATTTGCTGAGATGTTTTTGAAATGTAGTTTTTTTTCTCCCAATTTTAAGGTATTCATTTTTGTCCAATAGTTAAAATTAATAGATGCGGCATCCAAATGTACAATTTGATAAGTATTATTATAATTACTTATTAGAAACAGAAGTAGTAATAGTATTCTTATTTAACATTATTCAATAAAAAAATATATATTTTAGGTGTTAAATAAAAAAATGTGGGATAAATCCAGAGCTGTCAGACTTTATTATTAACACAATATTCATCGAGTTAGAATAATAGTAAGTTAATCACAATCACATGATAAAGAAATTGTTATTATTATTAGTTAATTCATTTCTTTTCCAGCAGTTTAGTTTTTTCACAATGCATGCCCGAACACAAATAAATCCTCCTGTAAGAGGATGGTGTGTGTGTGTGTGTGTTGATTGTGAGAACGCTGTCAGATGTCGTCTTGTCAGAAAAAAGAGGATTATTTCTGCGATCAGCCGATTTAAATGCTCATGACTTCCAGCCAGCATCTTCGTTAAAACTCGAGCGGTGAATCAGTCGATAAACTTTGTTCAAAGGCGAGACGGAGCCGAGATGCAGCGACTCTGCTTTCTTTCTCGTACGCAAGATTAAAAATGCAAAGAGGAGATTTGTGTCATTTTTAAGTGGAATTTCAAGGGGATTTGGTTTAATCACTGATCAGGTCAGTGTATGTAAATTGGAGGGTGGGGATTTTTATTTATTTAAGATGTAACTTCATTTATTAACATTAACTTATTTAGGGTTATTAACAGATGTGCTAACATCATTATTATTTACAGAGTGTAGTTTGTACTGTATTTTGTTAATTATAAATTGTAATGTTTTTATATTTTATATTCACACACACACATTTATAGGGTTATTAGAAAAAAGATTTATTTTCTATAAAATTAAGGAAGGCACAGGCCTGATACCCAGGGCTTAAAAAAAGCATCAGTTATGTGTATTTTATTTTTAAAGCTTAGTAGTTTTTATAGAAAAACTATCACCTGGGTTACGCTACCAGCTGACACTCACATCATGTATGTACTGTATAGCTTTGTTTCTTTTCTAAACTTGATATAATCTATAAGGTTACATTCTTACTCGTTATAATAAGGCCAAATAATTTCATTATTTTTTCAAAGGACAGAAAAATCTAAGTATTCTAGTATTGTTATTCAGCTTCTACAAAGCATCTATTTCTATCCAAAATTCAGTTTGATTGACACTGTCTGATTTCTTTATATGAAAACGAATTTGTAAAGTAACACATTTATTATACAAAGGTCAAAGGGTCGTCCTGGTACTAATATTACTGCATGTATATGGTGAATAAAATAATCAAAGTAAGAGAAATAATACAATAATCCCCGACGATCTCATTACTGTCTGTGCACTGACTGCTTGTTAAAAAAAAAAAAAAGAAGCAAAACAGCATAATTTCTTAGCATAACCTTTTAATTACACATTGTTTTTGTATGATTGGTCCGACTGTATTGGACATAAATAGGATTATAAATCTTACTTCTGTCACTAGAAGCCAAAAATAAACAGCTTTTTCCCCCATTTTAAATTCATTGGAATTATTATTATTATTATTATTATTATTATTATTATTATTATTATTATTATTTAATCCAATTTTCATGTACACATGAAAACAAATGTAAAAGAATGTCAATAATGTATTTATTTATTTTAATATTCATACAAAGTACTATATGTATATAATACATATTATTCAAAATATTTCGGAAAGGATTCTACTATATATTACATAATTATATTTAATAATATACTATATTTAGTACCATGCATATAATTAATGCAAATAAGGACTATTATTTTTGTTGTTTTTTTTTTTTTTTTACTAAAATGGCAGAACTTTTGGTTTAAAAATGAAAAGAAAGCAACTAATTTTAAAGTGTTTAAAAAGCCAGTCACAGAAATATTGGATCTTTTTAACATCAAATTATATAATAAATAGAAAGCTTCATATATAAAGCAGAGAGCACTGACCACAGCTCAAGCTTTTTAAAAAATATTTCTTCAGTATATACAACTAAGGACACATAACTAAAACTAATGATCATCGGACACCAGACGTCTCAGCTGAACAGACTACATTTGGGATAAGAGGATCAAATCAAAATAGGAAAATACTCCAAACGCACGTGCTTGAGTCGAAGCTTCCTGAGCAATGAATCGTGTTTATTATGATGAAGCCAGGAATCAACATAATGATGGTTTCTAAGCTGCTCTCGCACAGCTGCAGTGTGCAATGTGTGAGAAGGGGAGAGAGGAAGAGAGAGAGGGTGGAGATAGAGAGAGAGAGATTGAGAAGGAGAGAAAGAGTAAGACAGAGAGAGGGAGAAAGAGAGAGGGAGAGAGACGAAGACAATAAGAGAGAGCGAGAGGTGGGAGAGCGAGGGAGAGACGAAGAGAATAAGAGAGGGAGAGAGAAAGAGAGAGGGAGAGAGACAAAGAGAATAAGAGAGAGAGGTAGGAGAACGAGGGAGAGACGAAGAGAATAAGAGAGGGAGAGAGAAAAAGAGAGGGAGAGAGACAAAGAATAAGAGAGGGAGAGAGGTGGGAGAGTGAGGGTGGAGATAGAGAGAGAGATTGAGAGGGCGAGAAAGAGGGAGATAGAGAGAGGGAGAGAGCGCGAGAGGTGGGAGAGCGAGGGAGAGACGAAGAGAAAAAGAGAGGGAGAGAGAAAGAGAGAGGGAGAGAGACGAAGAGAATAATAGTGAGAGAGCGAGGGAGAGCGAGAGAGAGATGAAGAGAATAAGAGTGAGAGAGCGAGGGAGAGACAAAGAGAATAAGAGAGGGAGAGAGAAAGAAAGAGCGAGAGAGACAAAGAGAATAAGAGTGAGAGAGGTGGGAGAGCGAGGGAGAAACAAAGAATAAGAGAGGGAGAGACAATAAGAGAGGGAGAGAGGTGGGAGAGTGAGGGAGAGACAAGCAAAGAGAATAAGTGAGGGAGAGAGAAAGACAAAGAGAATAAGAGAGTGAGACACACAGAGAATAAGAGAGAGAGAGGGGAAGAGAGAGAGGGAGAGAGAGGGAATTGATGAGTCGCTGCTCCGGTGAACACTGACACACGGCCAATGGGAGATTAATTAATGCAGAGACAAAAGCCTGGAGGACGTAATGACAGACGAAAAAAATACAAGATAGAAAACAACAACAAAAACAAAGATACAGACAACTCAGAAAAATTAGCTACATGAAACCCCCACAACAATACAAACAAAAAAACTAAACAAATAACACCGAACAAACCAAGCAAACAAATAAAAAGACTAGTTTTTGGGGGCGGGGGGTTTGAAAAGAAAGTGCAGTTCATGATGGACTCCTCTCCGAGCTGCAGGATGCAGTGTGAGGTGAAGGCAGTGAGACAGAGGGAGATCTGTAGATGTGTGTAAATGAGGGATTAAGTGACTGATCCTCTGTCTCTAAAGCTCTAAAGCTCCGGCCCTCTGCCAATAACTGATCAATAACTTTGATCAGAAGAGCGATCAGCATACGGCAGGTTCTCACTCTCACATACTGTTCTTCCTCTGGAACAGAGCTGGCACTAAGCATTACAGCATACACACAAACAACACAAAATAAACAAGAGAGACAAGTCAGATGAGATAGATGAAACAAATGAGAGACAAGACAGATGAGAGAGACAAAAGAAACAAGAAAGATGAAAGAGACAAGACAGATGAGAGAGACAAGAGGGACAAGGTAGTGAGAGACAAGACATATGAGACAGACGAGAGACAAGGCAAATGAGAGAGATGAGAGAGACGAGACAGAGCAGCGAAATGAGAGGGATGAGACAGATGAGAGAGACAATGCAGATGAGAAACAAGACAGATGAGAGACAATGCAGACGAGAAACAAGACAGATGAGAGACAAGGCAAATGAGAGAGTTGAAACAGATGAGAGACCAGAGAGACGAGAGAAACGAGAGGGATGAGACGGATGAGATGAGAGAGACGAGGCTGATGAGAGAGACAGGACATGAGAAACAAGAGAGATGAGAGAGACCACACCACAGAGTTATTAAAATCCTCTCTCCGAGGACAGAACAAACCTCAAGCGTATTAGCGTGAGTGCATTATATAAACTACCGACACAGCTGCAGCTCTAGATAACTCCTCAACACTAGTTCCTCATCATTCCTGTTGCCTAGCAACACGTAAACAACAGGCATGTTTACGTTCACATATTTACGTTTTATTAAAGTTTGTGTTCCCAGTGCAAATCATGATCAATAAAATC
>JAFFST010010447.1:88634-90626 GCA_022414735.1 Noturus placidus
AATAAAGAGAGAGGGAAAAATAAGGATAAAGAGAGTTAGAGAGAGAAATAGAGAGAGGAGAGAGAAATAAAGAGAGAGAAATAAAGAGAGAGAAATAAAGAGAGAGGAGAGAGAAATAAAGAGAGAGGAGAGAGAAATAAAGAGAGAGGAGAGAGAAATAAAGAGAGGAGAGAGAAATAAAGAGAGAGAGAGAAATAAAGAGAGAGAAATAAAGAGAGGAGAGAGAAATAAAGAGAGGAGAGAGAACTAAAGAGAGAGTTAGAGAGAGAGAAATAAAGAGAGGGAAATAAAGAGAGAGGGAGAAATAAGGATAAAGAGAGTTAGAGAGAGAAATAAAGAGAGAGGAGAGAGAAATAATGAGAGAGAGAGAGAGAAATAAAGAGAGAGGAGAGAGAAATAAAGAGAGAGTTAGAGAGAAATAAAGAGAGAGAGAGAAATAAAGAGAGAGAGAGAGAGAAATAAAGAGAGAGGAGAGAGAAATAAAGAGAGAGGAGAGAGAAATAAAGAGAGAGAGAGAGAAATAAGGATAAAGAGAGTTAGAGAGAGAAATAAAGAGAGAGGAGAGAGAAATAAAGAGAGAGGAGAGAGAAATAAAGAGAGAGAGAGAAATAAAGAGAGAGGAGAGAGAAATAAAGAGAGAGGAGAGAGAAATAAAGAGAGAGAAGAGAGAAATAAAGAGAGAGTTAGAGAGAGAGAAATAAAGAGAGGGAAATAAAGAGAGAGGGAGAAATAAGGATAAAGAGAGTTAGAGAAAAATAAAGAGAGAGGAGAGAGAAATAAAGAGAGAGTTAGAGAGAAATAAAGAGAGAGGAGAGAGAAATAAAGAGAGAGAGGGAGAAATAAGGATAAAGAGAGTTAGAGAGAAATAAAGAGAGAGGAGAGAGAAATAAAGAGAGAGTTAGAGAGAAATAAAGAGAGAGTGAGAGAGAAATAAAGAGAGAGAGAGAGAGAAATAAAGAGAGAGTTGAGAGAAATAAAGAGAGAGAGAGAAATAAAGAGAGAGAGAGAAATAAAGAGAGAGGGAGAAATAAGGATAAAGAGAGTTAGAGAGAGAAATAAAGAGAGAGAGAGAAATAAAGAGAGAGAGAGAGAAATAAAGAGAGAGGGGAGAGAAATAAAGAGAGAGGGGAGAGAAATAAAGAGAGAGGAGAGAGAAATAAAGAGAGAAGAGAGAGAAATAAAGAGAGAGGAGAGAGAAATAAAGAGAGAGGAGAGAGAAATAAAGAGAGAGGAGAGAGAAATAAGGATAAATCTTCTCTCTCTTCCCGTGTCGAGTCCCCTCCCTCATTCCAATCTCCCGCCTGATAAACGAGTGGCGTTTTGCACTAATTCCATTATCGCGAGCGTCACTATAAAAGGCAGACGTATTTGTATTGATAATAAGTTTGCGGCGGCGATCGGGTTTCGTCTTAACGAGGTGAGTCAGGTCCGGGGGAATCCTTCATACGCCTAACCCGGTTAGCGGGGTGGCCCGGTCCAGGCTAAGCTGCAGACATATGGGTCTCCCTCTTCCTCTTAAAGGTCCTGCTGTCCGGCGCAGCAGACATCCCTACATCATCATAATGCCCTGCAATCACATTACGCCCCGCGTCCTCGTCCTGCTGCATGCACGTTCGGTGAGTGCGCACCTCGCCCACACACTCGCCAGACACTTTCATTTCAAATTCAACATCATTTATTTGTATGGGTTTCTTTTAATTATATACACGAACATAATTGTATCTATAGACTGGGAATTTCATTTTATTTACAGTGCCTTGCGAAAGTATTCGGCCCCCTTGAACTGTTCGACCTTTTGCCACGTTTCAGGCCTTAAACATAAAGATACAGTGGTGTGAAAAAGTGTTTGCCCCTGTCATAACATACTATAACTGTGGTTGTCCACACCTGAGTTCAATTTCTCTAGCCACACCCAGGCCTGATTATTGCCACACCTGTTCACAATCAAGGCATCACTTAAATAGGAGCTGCTTGACACAGTAAGGTCCACCA
>JAFFST010010447.1:91713-96713 GCA_022414735.1 Noturus placidus
GTCCTTGACTATTGTTTAAATTGGTTTGATGTTCCGAAACACTTAAGTGTGACAAACATGCAAAGGAACAGGAAATGAGGAAGGGGCAAACACTTTCACACCACTGTATATGTTAAAATCTTTTGAAAATGTATTTATACACAACACAATCGTGCTGACTTTTAAAATTATATATTTATATCGTAAACAGATCTGTTTCTTTCGGATCTGAAACAAGAGCAAAATAACATTTTTAAAAAGAAAAGAACTTCATCTGAGCCAGGTGTGTTACTGGACAGTGTTTAGGAAGAGTGTGAGTGAAAATCTAAGTGTGTGTATGTACTCACTTAGCCAGCTGTTTCTCAGCGTCGGCGCACAGCTCCAGCAGGCCCATGAGCACGGCTGACACGTCCATGTACGGCTCCCACACAGTGAAGCCTCGGCCAATCAGATCAATGGCTGTGCGGCGGATGGTGCTGTGGGCGGGGAGTTTGGGGCTCGGGGGCTGGAGGAGGAGGAACGTCAACGCCTTACCTGGGGGGGGGGGGGGGGGGGGGGGGGGTGTCAGGGACAGAGTCTTAAATTAAATCCTAAAGTAAACACCGCAGGTTGTGTTTCATGTTGGCAAAAAACTACAAAATTGACACCTAACAAAGCATGGAAGTGTGTACATCTTTCCTGGGTGGGTGGGTGGGTCGGTCAGTCACTCACTCACACACACACACGGCATTTCCACCGAGACTGCTATTGTGTTGTATACACACACCTGTGCTGAGGTGAGAAATAGAGGCACAGACTGCAGTGAGAGCTCCTCAATAACCCTGCCAGGAGCATCCCTCAGAGTGAGCGCACGCACACACACACGCACCAACCACCAACCCCCCCCATCTGGTCATCTAGAGAGACACTGCTGCACACATGCCCATCACACACACACACACCTTACAACAAACCACTTCCTTGTTACCATGTTTAGATAAATGAGTGGACAATATACAGACAGACAGCCAGCTCGACATAAATACAGACAAATAACTACACGGACAGGCTGTTGCAGGACAAGTAAATGTCTGCAGTCGTAGAGTATGTGTGTGGCTGAAAATCATTGGCCCAGACACTGGATGACATAATGGAAGCTGTTTTTTTTCCCACCTCTTTGCAGCCTTAAATCTCGACTGCGACAGGGTCTGGAGACAGAGAAAGGCGTTTAGGGGACACACTGTGTGCTGGGGTGTGGGTGGGGGCATTTAGACTTTCTGTCCATCTATTTCACAAACTTACACAAAGAGAACACACACACACAAATATATATAAATCCGAGGACTATAATCAATTCTAAGTCTGGCAATAAAATATAGCACAAAAGCAAACACACACACACAAAAGATAACTAGAGTGTGTGAGTGTGTGTAAAATGAGAGGTTTGTGCTACTCTTTAGCTCTCAGGAACAGCAATGAAGAGATTCAGACACAACCACACACACTTGTTTGTAGAAAACAGAAACACATTCATACCAACAGTGCCGTCCACTAATATTGGCACTCTTGGTAAATATGAGCCATGACAGTGGTATAAATATGAGGTAACACACAGGTCAAATTCCCTGAGTCTTTCATAACAATGGGTAAGAGCAAAGAATATAGCACAAAGTATTGAGTAAAAGGGTGCCAATAATTGTTGCACACCTATACTTAAAGATTTTTTTTTTTGGATAAACCTGTGTTGTGTTTGAAATTGTTTGATATCCATGAGAGCAAATTATTTTTGTGAAATGTTTTTTAACAAAAGATCAAAAGGTTAAACAATAAAGAATTTTTCACAGCCTTCTTTGCTCATATTTACCAAGGGTGCCAATATTAGTGGACGGCACTGTATATACAGCGCACACACACACACCAGAACGGACAGCATCTAAATGGCCCGTGTGTCAGTCGCCCAAATCAATGTTTATGCTGCTGGTGATGGATCAGCTGCTAAATAATCACAGACACAATTATCCTCCTCGCCCCACAATTTATCTCCGTCTGCTCACCAGCAACAGGTCACAGAGTACCTGGCTCGTCTGCACTCTTAATTACCACGACAACAGAGAACGACAGAGCAGCATAACTGATATTGAAAACACAGAGAGAGAGAGAGAGAGAAAGTTTGAGAGAGAGAGAGCGAGAGAGAGAGAAAGTTTGAGAGAGAGTGAGAGAGAAAAAGAGAGTGAGAGGGAGAGAGAGTGAGAGGGAGAGCGAGAGGGAAAGAGAGAATGAGAGAGAGGGAGAAAGTGAGAGAGAACGTGTGTGTGAGAGGGAGAATGTGAGACAGAAAATGAAAGAGAGAAAAAGAGAGTGAGAGGGACAGAGAGAGAAAGGGAGAGAGAGAGGGAGAGAGAGAGGGAAAGAGAGAATGAGAGAGACGGAGAAAGTGAGAGAGAACGTGTGTGTGAGAGGGAGAATGTGAGATAGAAAATGAGAGAGAGAGGGAGAGAGAACGAGAGAGAGAGAGAGAGACTGAGAGCATGAGAGAGAGCGGGAGAGTGTGAGAGAATGAGAGAGAGAGAGAGAAAGTGAGAGAGAAAGACAGAAAATGAAAGAGAGAGAGAGGGAGAGTGAAAGAGAATGAGAAAGCGGGAAAGTGAGAGAGTCAGAAAATGAGAGAGAAAGAGAGAGAGAGAGAAAGTGAGAGAGAAAGTGAGAGACAGAAAATGAGAGAGAGAGTGTGTGAGAGAATGAGAGAGAGAGAAAGTGAGAGAAAGACAGAAAATGAGAGAGAGAGAGAGTGTGTATGTGAGAGAATGAGACAGAGAAAGTGAGAGAGAAAGACAGAAAATGAAAGAGAGAGAGGGACAGTGTGTGAGAGAATGAGAGAGAGGGAAAGTGAGAGAGAGAGAGAGAGAGAGAGAGGGGGAGAGTGTGAGAGAATGAGAGAGAGAGAGTATATGAGAGAATGAGAGAGAGAAAGTGAGAGAGAAAGACAAAAAATAGAGAGAGAGGGAGAGTGTGAGAGAGAATAAGAGAGGGACAGTGAGAGAGACAGAAAATGAGAGAGAGAGAGAGAGTATACTCTTCAGCTAGAGGAAAAACATGAGTGACAGAGCTGTCGACACTGTGATGCATTTTGTGTGTGTGTGTGTGTGTGTGTGGAGAGAGAGAGAGAGAGAGAGAGAGAAAGAGAGAGCAAAGTAGAGACAGAAAGAGCAGAAAGAGAGCAAAAGAGAGTTATAGTGAGAGAAAGAATAGATGAGGCAAGATGAAGGGTCTCAGTCTTCAGGTGTCCACACAGACCCTGGTGATTTAGTTCTAGAGTGTGTGTGTGACTGTTAGCGCATCAGACCAGCTACTTTAGGACATGAGCATGAGCATGTTCAGAATGTTAACCTTGTGTGTGTGTGTGTGTGTGTGTGTGTGTGTGTGTCCGGACTCTCTCCGCAGTGGATTATCAGTGATTGTACACCCACACAATTTGGACTTTGGAATCAATCGGGCCTCGGAAGACTGTCCTTGGTCTCGCACGCGTCACACACCTCCACGTGCATGGCGCATCATCACTACCTTCCTGTACCTCCAGATCAAAGCACGCCATGGCTTCCTAGCTCTGTTCAAATAAACTCGAGGCGTGAACGTACGCTTAATTAATCCGCCCGGGACCCGTCTAATCTCGCATATGATTCCTGAACACGACACCCCACATTAGCTAAGATCCTGACACTTATAATATTATGATGTATGTTATTATAAAGGCATAAAACACTTCAGGTCGAGCTCTCTAGGCAAAGAACAAAGAATGACATGTTGCACTTTTTATCATGTTGCATTAAACGCCGTGGAATTTCCGCGAAACAAATGAGTTCACCAGCCTCAAATAAAATAATCATAAAACAAATTAAAACATTTTAATTACAAGCTTTCCACCGAGGAGCTGTCATTGGAGCAAAGCTAAGAAGAAAAACCATCTAAATAGCTAGCATCACAAATGCTACAGTAGTTAAGGATAATACCTCATTATTTTTAGGCATTAAAAACAATTTTAACAACGCTAGCTTGCTCTGCTAATTATCCCAGCTGTTAGAACCTAGCTTCTTCAAACAAGGTGTTAAATATAGCTAGCTGACTAGCATTTTACCAAGTAGATGAACATATACACCTAGCTAATGGCTCTATAAAGTAATATAAAACCAATATTTCTTACAATCAGTAATAAAACTACTAAGGCTCAGTGTACAGAAGTAGTTCAACTTTAGCAACATGGCTAACTAGCATAAAGCTCTAGCTTGCAAACAATTTAGAAAGAAAATGCAGACTTATTAAGCATGTTTGAAGAAATACTCGAGTTTTTAAGCCATGATAACTGCTAGGTATTGGAGTGATGGGAGGGGAACTAAAAAAAAAAAAAAACCCATCAAGACCAAGCCTCCCAAACAGGATTTAACACCTCCACTCCCTGAACAGCAGTAGATCAGCTAATTACCCACAACACAGAGCTAAATTTACTGCATCCCTGTACTGGAGGCAGGCCAGAGAGACTTGGCCCCGTTCCTCAGAGCGGACATCTTGGTTTAAAGCGTCGACCCGGCGTCAATGAATAAATTAATATTGACAAAACATCCGCCGGGCTAATGAGTTGTTAGTTAAGGCAATAAACATGTCACGTTAGAGGTGAGGCACTGAGGAGTTAATTAGAGAACGGAAGGAAAAGGAAAGGGGGTGAAATTAGGAACGAGGAAGAGGTGAAGGTTACTCCTTTTAAAAGTAAACGTTCACTCAAAAAGCTAACCCTGCTAACAGCGAAGTAAAAGTTTTCTTCACGCTTTTGGCATGACATTAGCATTTTAACACGTGGATTTACTCACACATGTTTGATTGTAAGGTTTTTCTTGAAAGTCCCTGAAACACTTTACATATTTAAGCATAAACACAATTTAGTCAAATCCAGATGTTTTCCTTTCTTCCTTCAAAAAAAAAAATTAATTCTTGTCTCTTATTTCCCCAAAAGATTTAAATGGACGAAAATGGATTCCGTGAAAAAACAATAG
>JAFFST010010447.1:101713-103100 GCA_022414735.1 Noturus placidus
GAAAAAATAGAGATTTGGGATTAATTACAGTGAAGAGCAAATGAGCATCAACAAGACCAAGACCTGTTAGTTTAAAAACACAAATTAAAATACAGTGTCCCACTCAGAAACACCAAAGAGGTACAGTGAGGGCTTCAGGGCGTGGCACTTTTTAGATATTCACTTGTATGAACGGTGAAATGGTTCCGCACAGCTGACACGTTCACGGATCGATCTCTGTTCCTAGCACGAGATGAACACAATCATTCTAATATGCTACGGTTTTATAAAGTAACAACCAACACAAGGACAAGGGGAGTAGTACAGTAGTTCATTTATATTTTTGGAAGGAGTCTCCAGTTTCAGCGCTTTGCAACATTTAGAGGTAAATCTGGGGTAAGAGGTAAAACGTAATGAACTTATTTTGTGTAACAAAAAATTGATAAAAAGTGTGAAATGTCGTTCTCAGGGTGGCAGCAGTAAGTGTATTATTGTGTGTGTCCGCAGTACTGTGTAGGGACCCAAGATGTATGCACATGTGTGTGTGTGTGTGTGCTGTAAAGGCCCTGATCTTGTGTGTGTGTGTGTAACAGAGAACCTGAATGTGTATATTGTATATTAGAGGCCTAAGGCTTGTGTGTGTGCTATTGTGTTGCAGAGACTGTGTGTGTGTGTGAGTTGTGAAGCCGAGGTCACGGTCAGGGTCGGCTTGCTTAATGGAGTGCACACACTCCAACCCTGCTGCAGCCTGCACCCCACAACAAGAGAACCAGAGGGGGTTACGCTTTCGGAAATGTGGTGGTTGGGGGGAAGTTTTTATCCCCTCACACACAACTCCGCCCCTCTGCATTTTACACACACACACACACACACACACACACACACACACGCACACACACGCACACACACGCGCGCGCGCCTCAATTAGACACGCACTAACACACACACACTTGTACAAAGACACGTAAGCTGCAGAACGGCACACGTATTAACCTCTGCACTCAGGCCTGTTCTGAACGCACGTGTGTGTATAGCACAGCCGGGGCGCGGCGTGTACTTGTGCATGCGCGTGTGTGGGGTCAGTAAACAAAGGCTATGACTTGGCTGGGCTTCAGTGTGAGTGCTGACCGCTTGGCTTGGTCACCTGATCACCATCTGACCACCAATCAGTGTGTGTGTGTCACACAGAGAGAAAGAGAGAGAGAGAGAGAGAGAGAGAGAGAGAGAGGGCCAAAAACATGAAGGACAATTAAAAGGAAAGATGGAGAGATGGAGAAAGAGGAAGGAAAAAAGGGGTATGAAGACGAAGATAAAGAAAAGAGAGAGAGAGAGAGAGAGAGAGAGAGAGAGAGGTGTTTCAGGAAAAAAAAGAAAGCAGGTGGTGAAAATTTTTAAAGCAGAGCCACAC
>JAFFST010010447.1:103120-116228 GCA_022414735.1 Noturus placidus
ATATATATATATATATAAACCAAAAGTGCGTGCTATAATCTCGAGCCAGGAAATTTTTTTTCAAAATAACATGAATATAATATTTACTACAATAAAATATATAGTTATAAAAATATAAAATATTATTTGAAGAATGCTGAGTTAATTCACCGATCTTCAATAAACGCAATGTATGATAAATCAACACTTTTTCAATTAATTTCAATTAATTAATAACATTCCTAAAAACCATTGCTATTTCATTTAAGAAATGAACGAACATAAAAATAAAGATAAATAAAAATGTATTTAAAAAACGACTAGAAATAATAAACAAATAAATTCTTTAAAAATGAAAAAGGCAACAAAAAACCTTAAAAAAAAAAAACCACAAAAAACAAAACACTTTACCCTACTAACAGAAATATTGGTTAAGAACATAATTAAACATAAAATAATAAGCAACGAAATTATTTAAGAATCACTGAAATAATTCACCAGGAACCTTTTTACAGTTTTAAATCCAGGAAACTTTTTTATTATTTAAAAAAACAAAAAAAAAGGGGGGAAAAAAAACGTTCCGCTCAACTGTAGCGCCACTTCTCTGGACCTGTTAGGGCAAAGCTTGCTATAACGAACATTGCCGATTAGTCAATCGCCTGATTTATAGGATGACTAATGGTTATAGATGACAGATGGTTATGAAAATCTCTATGGTGTGTTGCGCTTCATCCATAATCATGGCCAAGATTTACAGAAAGAGGAAGTTTGATTGACATGGCACGCCCATCAAGCACAAAACGTTTCCCACCGCCTGCTGAAAAACGCACGAGATTATCTTGTTTACTCGGCATTAACTGCTCCAAACAAAAGTCTAATGTTTCAAAATCCAGTGACTTTAAAAGAGATGAATAAATAACCCATTGTGTTGCTGTGTTCAAGTGTTTTCCGTCATAAACCGTTGCATGGAAGTGTGCAGAGCCAATCAGATTGTAACCCGAGATTTTGATGCTCGTGGCCAGAAAAGTACACAAAATATATGATGTTCTGCATCCACAGGTGGAGCTTGTGAATCACCAATCAGGAACTAGCCCAGGAACTACAATGTTCTTCAATGAAATCTTTTTTCTGTGATGTTTATTGGGAAACCTGACCCTAAACGCTTTGTTGCTCTTCATCGTAGTCGAGACCTGCCGACGTTAGTCATGGCCCTCAATCAACCTTTTCCCTCAGAAACCGGTGTACAGAAGTGTGATTCTGAAGCTTGTGGCCAGAAGAGTGTGCAAAAGATACAATGTTCTGTAGATCATTGGCAGAGCTTGTTACACAGTCACAGTCTCTGTGCTGAACACGAATCAGGAACTCGAAGGTTCTCGTAACTCAATGTCACGTAAACTCTATATATAAGAAGCAGGGAAAAGGGGTAGGGGAAGTTGGCGCATTTCATTTTCTCTCATTGAAATTAATTCATAGACCGGAATTGTAGATTTATTGAAGTTACGTTTCCACCGAGTTCACAGAACCTTCAGAGGTGCTAAAATTCATGAATAAATCAATAAAGTTCCTGATAGACCCCACAGTCATCCTGGACGAGTTCCTGATTCGTTGTTCCCACCTCAGTACTCTGTACACTTTTCTGGCCACAAGTTTCAGAGTCGGACCTGCTGGATCCTAGAGTAAACATGCTCACACTGTTTCCGTACTTCAGGATGATTGCTTGACCAGACGAGACGGTACGTTTTCTCCGTTTTTAATCGTTCTCTTTGTAACAAAATCCGCAATAATCATCTCGGACGACAAATTGAGATCCGTCCCGCTAATCAAAAATCTTTACTAACGAAGAAAAATGGAAGTCGATAGCTCCAATCCGGTGTGGAACTGTAGAGGAGATGTATACCCTCTCATATCTTTCTCACACACACACACACAGATAATTTTCAGATTACAAAAAAGGTCAGAGAAGAATTTCATGCTCATAAACCGATTTACTATTAAAAGAGCATTTTTTTTTTTTTTTAGAGTCGTTTCATTTCGCTCTTTATTTGGTTAATGATTTTAAACCGGATTCTTTTAACCCATCTATCGTTTTATTTTGACAAAAATAATCGTGTTATTTGCGTTGGGTCTTTCTGCGCAGGAACGTCTAACGTGATTCCCCCCGGTCTAATACTTCACCGTGCGCTCGCAGAAACCTTCACCTCCAGCCTGATTCGATTCCAGCCCAATTTCCTCAATCACCTCTGATTGGCTCTCGTGTAACCTCTGACCAGGGCATCTCTGAGAGGGTCAGCGACTGCTTTTTTATCTGTATGACACACACGCATTGTATGAGGACACGGAACAAACCTGCAGTGTTGAGGTGCATTTAATTGTGATGGCTATCTGACAGCGCTGTCGATAAAAACAAACACCATCAATTTATCTCATCCTCCTCACACACACACACACGCCCGCGCATACACTTCTATTCTCAGTATAAGCCAGTTAGTCCGAGTGCCTACTTTCTATAGCTAAGGTCAAAAGCTGACTGCACTCTGGTTAACCACCGTCCACATGGCGCGCACACGCACACCTGCTAAAGTGAAAGACAAACTTACAAGTTAAAAAGTTATGAATTAGCACACCAATCTGTCTACCTGTATTAAACAGACAGACAGACAGAAGGACAAACAAAAAAAATCAAGAACAGACTAATAGTAAACAGGCAGGCAGACAGATGGATAGACAGAGACAGATGGACACAAAAAGACAGATAGATGAGCAAACAGTGACGGACAGCTAGACAGACAGAGACACAGAAAGAGATACAGACAGAGAGAGATGGACACACAAATAGGGTGATAGATAAAGTGACAAGCAGACAGATGGATAAACAGACAGACAGATGGATAAGACAGAGAGAGATGGACATAAATAGACATATACAGTATCTCACAAAAGTGAGTGTAAATTTACTGTCCCCTCAAAATAACTCAACACACAGCCATTAATGTCTAAACCGCCGGCAACAAAAGTGAGTACACCCCTAAGTGAAATTGTCCAAATTGGGTCCAAAGTGTCAATATTTTGTGTGGCCTCCATTATTTTCCAGCACTGCCTTAACCCTCTTGGGCATGGAGTTCAGCAGAGCTTCACAGGTTGTCACTGGAGTCCTCTTCCACTCCTCCATGATGACATCACGGAGCTGGTGGATGTTAGAGACATTGTGCTCCTCCACCCTTCCGTTTGAGGATGCCCCACAGATGCTCAATAGGGTTTAGGTCTGGAGACATGCTTGGCCAGTCCATCACCTTCACCCTCAGCTTCTTTAGCAAGGCAGTGGTCATTTGGAGGTGTGTTTGGGGTCGTTATCCTGCTGGAATACTGCATACTGATCATGCTCTGCTTCGGTATGTCACAGTACATTTTGGCATTCATGGTTCCCTCAATGAACTGTAGCTCCCCAGTGCCAGCAGCACTCATGCAGCCATAGACCATGACACTCCCACCACCATGCTTGACTGTAGGTAAGACACACTTGTCTTTGTACTCCTCATCTGGTTGCCACCACACACGCTTAACACCATCTGAACCAAATAAGTTTATCTTAGTCTCATCAGACCACAGGACATGGTTACAATAATCCACGTCCTTAGTCTGCTTGTCTTCAGCAAACTGTTTGCAGGCATTCTTGTGCATCATCTTTAGAAGAGGCTTCCTTCTGGGATGACAGCCATGCAGACCAATTTGATGCAGTGTGTTGTGTATGGTCTGAGCACTGACAGGCTGGCCCCCCACCCCTTCAATCTCTGCAGCAATGCTGGCAGCACTCATACGTCTATTTCCCAAAGGCAACCTCTGGAGATGACACTGAGCACATACTCTCAACTTCTTTGGTCGACCATAGCGAGGCCTGTTCTGAGTGGAACCTGTCCTGTTAAACCGCTGTATGGTCTTTGCCATCGTGCTGCAGCTCAGTGTCAGGGTCTTGGCAATCTTGTTATAGCCTAGGCCATCTTTATGTAGAGGAACAATTCATTTTTTCAGATCCTCAGAGAGTTCTTTGTCATGAGGTGCCATGTTGAACTTCCAGTGACCAGTATGAGGGAGTGTGAGAGCGATGACACCAAATTTAACACACCTGCTCCCCATTCACACCTGAGACCTTGTAACACTAACAAGTCACATGACACCAGGGAGGAAAAATGGCTAATTGGGCCCATTTTGGACATTTTCACTTAGGGGTGTACTCACTTCTGTTGCCTGCAGTTTAGACATTAATGTCTCTGTGTTGAGTTAATTTACCCTGTTACACAAGCTGTACACTCACTACATTGTAGCAAAGTGTCATTTCTTCAGTGTTGTCACATGAAAAGATATAAATATTTACACAAATGTGAGGGGTGTACTCACTTTTGTGAGATACTGTAGAAGAACATACAGACTGAAAGACAGTTAGACCGACAGAGAGACAGAAAGAGATACAGACAGAGAGATGGACACACAAATAGACAAACAGACAGACAGATATAGACAGACAGACAGACAGATATACAGATAGACAGGCAGACAGAGAACAAAAAGTTAAGAATAATATACAATTATTCTAATACTAATAATAAAGAGAGACAGACAGATAGAGAGTAAGATCTGAACTCTAGTCTCATACTACACATTTCTGAAAATGTAGGTTCATTATCATTCAGTAGAGTAAAAAAACCCTTTAAAAAACTATTATTTTAATATATAATTTTACATTTGTACACTTTAAATATTCTGAACCTAAATATGCTTCTATTTATTCACTTGTTTTTTACAAATCATATTTTTATATCAAACATATATAAATGATATATTTACCCTTTTCTTTGTTTTGAATCTGGAATATTTTCGGTTAGTCATGTTAAGACAGGTCACATAAAACGATCTGAAAGCCAGAGGATTTGGGAGAAAGATGAGTGTAGTGGATTTATGGGTTAATGTAAAACTAACGGGACACTGACGGATCACTTCTGCTGGGATTTTTTCCGTTTCTCCTCTCCGCCTGTTCTGCGTACAGCTACACGCAGTATGCTCTGCGTAAACCATTGATTTCTGAACCACATCGATCCTCCACCTTTGATATGGCCAAGATCTATTTTAACGACATTGTATCTAAATCCTATTTGCTGCTCCATGCTTTCAAACATAATAAACTAAAAAGGCTGGACGACAGACCGCTGCCTATAAAAAAACAATGTTATTTATCTTTTCAAAAACAGACGGATCTCGGCAAACTGCGCTCGGACGGAAATAAAATTACCAAGCGGGGGAGAACATCAATTAAAAGCGCCTCGGAAAATGCAGCAAAGCATCACAGTCGCATAGGAAGAAACACACACGCACGCACGCACACGATGATACGAGCTCTGCATTTACCGAGACCTGGTTTAAAACAAGGACGTTTTAGATTTAAAGGTAAATGGAAAAAAACAAGATTAAAGGTAACCGAAAATGGAAAAAAAAAGAGATATATAATAAATAAAAAATTGTAACGGTTGGCAGATTGCTGCGGTGTGAGAAGAATACGTCCTCCAGGACGTACTGTTAATAGTAACTCTATAATTATCTGAACATTCGAGAACACCATAAACATTTCAGAACACTTCTAAAATGCTATAGTGCTATAAACATTCTAGAACGCTATAAACACGCTAAAATGCTAAACACGCTAAAATGCTATAAACACTAATATTCTATAAACATTCTAGAAAGCTATAAACACTAAAATGCTATAAGCACTCTAAAATGCTATAAACATTCTAGAAAGCTATAAACACTAAAATGCTATAAACATTCTAGAAAGCTATAAACACTAAAATGCTATAAACACTCTAAAATGCTATAAACATTCTAGAAAGCTATAAACACTAAAATGCTATAAACATTCTAGAAAGCTATAAACACTAAAATGCTATAAACATTCTAGAAAGCTATAAACACTAAAATACTATAAACATTCTAGAAAGCTATAAACACTAAAATGCTATAAACACTCTAGAAAGCTATAAACACTAAAATGCTATAAACATTCTAGAACACAAAACATTCTAGAACGCTATAACACTAAAATACTATAAACATTCTAGAAAGCTATAAACACTAAAATGCTATAAACACGCTAAAATTCTATAAACACGCTAAAATGCTATAAACACGCTAAAATGCTATAAACAAGCTCTAAAATGCTATAAACATTATAGAAAGCTATAAACACTAAAATGCTATAAACATTCTAGAACACAAAACATTCTAGAACGCTATAACACTAAAATACTATAAACATTCTAGAAAGCTATAAAACACTCTAAAATGCTATAAACACGCTAAAATTCTATAAACACGCTAAAATGCTATAAACACGCTAAAATGCTATAAACAAGCTAAAATGCTAAAACATTCTAGAACGCTATAACACTAAAATACTATAAACATTCTAGAAAGCTATAAACACTAAAATGCTATAAACATTCTAGAACACAAAACATTCTAGAACGCTATAACACTAAAATGCTATAAACATTCTAGAAAGCTATAAACACTAAAATGCTATAAACACTCTAAAATGCTATAAACATTATAGAAAGCTATAAACACAAAAATGCTATAAACATTCTAGAAAGCTATAAACACTAAAATTCTATAAACATTCTAGAAAGCTATAAACACTAAAATGCTATAAACACTCTAGAACACAAAACATTCTAGAACGCTATAACACTAAAATACTATAAACATTCTAGAAAGCTATAAAACACTAAAATGCTATAAACACGCTAAAATTCTATAAACACGCTAAAATTCTATAAACATTCTAGAACACAGAAAACATTCTAGAAAGCTATAAAACACTCTAAAATGCTATAAACATTTTAGAAAGCTATAAACACTAAAATGCTATAAACATTCTAGAAAGCTATAAACACTCTAAAATGCTATAAACATTCTAGATCACTGAACGTTCAAGCACACTATGAACATTCTACAACACGGTGACCATTCTAGAACACAGTGACCATTTTACAACACGGTGACCATTCTCGAACATGGTGACTATTCTAGAAAGCTATAAACACTAAAATGCTATGAACATTCTAGAACACAGTGACCATTCTAGAACACTATGAACATTCTAGAACACAGTGACCATTCTAGAACAACCTGAACATTCTAGAACAACCTGAACATTCTATCACACTATGAACATTTCACAACATGGGGAACATTCTAGAACACTATGAGTCTTCTAGAACTGTCTGAACATTGTAGAACACACTCGACAGCACTCTACAGACTTCTAAAGCAAAACTGAAATATGTTTATATATTTATATTGCATTTTTGGATATATTTTATAGATTTTATCTTGTATTCCGTAAATGATTAGAAACACAGAGGAACATTCGAGAACACATTCAGCAGTGTGTGGATTATCAGGCCAAGCCATCTCAAACAACCCCCCCCCCCTCCCCTTGGTTCCCACGATGCTTTGCGCTCACAGTTAGCCTGGCCGTCATTGATCACCAATATGCAGGCAGGTAAAATGTGATAGCTGAGGATTGTGGGAAAAGATCGATCCTGCCGTCAGTACGATATCTGAGGATTCTCACGGCAGGGAAATAAATGCCGCTTTTTTGTGATATTTGCGTAGAGTAAAAAATAAATAAATAAATAAATAAAAAATCTCCAGAGGAGCTCGGGAAGGACGGAGAAAGGTTCCACTGATGAAACGCTAAGACAAAAGAGGTCAAGCGCTCGTGCGGAATTCATTTACGAGATGTCAGACGGACGATAATTGCAAACGCAATTTGTGAGAAAGGGGCAAAAAGCGAGGGACGCTCAGGTGCTGGCCTTCTGCTGAAGGTTAACTGGGTTCGGCTCATTTAAGATTGGCAACACACAGGGAAAAAAAAAATGCTCTGTTCCATCTCAAACCTGTACACACACACACACACACACACGACATTTTCATCTGAAGCAAGAATAAACTTTCTCCTCTCCCTCTCTTTAAATCCATACATCAGCTGTTTAACGCCGAGGTTATTGCGTTAAACCAAACACCAGGAGAATCCGTGTGAGATATTGTGCGCGACGAAGCCCAAATTTCACAGCAATGATGGACACAAATATTTATATTTTAATAAAATACACATTACACAAAATAAAGTGCAGGGACTGAAGTGCAATAAAGTAAAGCATAATGTTTTTAGAGAATATTAAAATGTGAAAAAACCCCATGTTTTTCCTGAGATATCGATGTCAGGGCGCATGATGTCAAAAGAGTGTGTGAGCAAGAGATTAAACTGTATCTGTATCAGAAGTGAGTGAGTGAGAGTGTGCATGAGAGAGAGAGAGAGAGAGAGAGAGAGAGAGAGAGAGAGAGAGAGAGAGAGAGAATCCTTGGTTCCCAATCAATGTGTTGGAGTGAGAGACGGATTAAAGCGGATTGTTTTCTTACAAGTTCTATTCATTTCAGAAAGCTTCTAATAAACACACACACACAACACATGAGGAACAAATTACACACAGCACTGTAACTCAGCAAGGGAGGAGGGACAGAGGGAGAGAGGGATGGATGGATGGACACATGAAAGTATGGAGGAAAGATTGAAGGATGGCTGGATCAACACATGATAGAAGGAGGCAGGGATGGATGGATGGCTGAACATGCATGAATGGGTGATAGATGGAAGGATGGATGAACACATGGATGAATGAAGACAGATAGATGATGGATGGATGAATGAAGACAGATAGATGATGGATGGATGAATGAAGACAGAGATGATGGATGGATGAATGAAGACAGAGATGATGGATGGATGAATTGGTAGCTGGCTGGAAGATAGGGTGAATAGATGGATGGAAACATCCTAGCATGGATGGAAAGATGAACAGGTGGATGGATGGATGATAGATGGAAGGATCAACACATGGTAAAAGGATGGATAGATGGAAGAATGGATGGATGAATGGATGGATGGATGAATGAATGAATGAAAACACAATGATGGATTGATGGATGGATGGATGGATGGATGGATGAATTGGTGGCCGGCTGTGAGACACGGTAAATAAATGGATGGAAACATCCTAGCATGGGTGGACAAAAACAGATGGAAGAATGGATGGATAGATCAACACATGATAAAAAGATGAATGAATGGATGAACACATTGGTGGATGGATGGATGGACAGACATGCATGAGTGGATGATAGATGGAAGAATGGGTGAATACATGGATGGATGGATGAATGAACGAATGAAAACACACGGATGGATGGATGGATGGACGAAGACAGATACATGATGGATGGACTGATGGTTGAATTGTTGGCCAACTGGAAGACAGCGTAAATAAATGGATAGAAACATCCTAGCATGGATGGACAAATAAACAGATGGAAGGATGGATGGATAGACCAACACATGATAAAAGGATGGATGGATGGCTGTATGAATGAAGACAGATTATGGATGGAAAGATGAACAGATGGATGGATGGATGGCTGCATAGACGCTAGGGTGAATATGAGAAGAGAGAAGAGGTGATTTATCTGGTTCGAGGAGAACGAGTGGAAAATGGGGGGAAATGAGAGCAGTAAGGGACAAAGAGAGGGAAGAAAAGGTTCATTTAGAGCGGTCTCAGTGCTTTCTCGTGCTGCGAAAGGAGGAGAAAGAAGCAGCAGGAGAGCACTCACTCACGCACACACACACGTCTCTTTTGAAGAACACACAGCTGTATTATTAGAAGTGTGGCATGCATGTAGGGAGTGTGTAATCGCTGTGAGGGCTGGCAGAGTGTATGTGTGTGTGTGTGGCAATTCAATAGAGCAACAGCCGGCCGGTATGGAGTGCTAGTCCGCCGAGACCTTGGCCTCGTCTCCGTGATAAAAGAGTCCACAAAGCATTTCTGACTGCGCCTCTATGCCTCTCTGCCTCTTCCTCAATACAAGACCCCCTCCTGCTCCGCTACTCTGCTTTTCTGTCCATTCTCCGAGTCTCTCTCTCACACACACACCCGCCCCTCTGTCCACGCTCTTTCTCCAGCCCCATTTACACGCAGCTTTATCAATAGGCCACACTGCTGAATAGCCAACACGCTCTATTTGGCTTCCAGTCAATTAAGCTTTAAGCTGTCAGCAAACAGGAGTTTTTAAGTCCATTCGGAGAGAGAGCCGATGGCATCGACGGTTACCAAAGAGTGCCGCGCGACCGCCAATAAGGAACATAAAGGCCGGAAAGTGGCGGGAAAAAAAGAGGGTGTGGGGGTGTGGGTGGGTTAAGCTGAAAGCATGTAAACATGAAGGTCAGTCCTTTAGGTGGATATATGGATGCAAAAACCAAAGCAACACAATTATATAGTTACTAAGTGTTATGCTGAAAGTGTTGTCTCACGAGATGTTTGTTTAACGTTTATGGAAGGAGTCTCCAGTGTCGGCACTTTGTAACAGTCAGAGGTTTTACATTTTTTGCGGCTTTACATTTTCCGACATCTTCAGGTTCCCCGGTAACGTGACGGGCTGAAAACACGAAGCTAACTTGGTTTGTGGACGTTACACAGCATTAAATGTAACTCTAAACGGATTTAAAAAAAAAAAAAAAACGGTACGATGCGTCAGTTTTCGGGAACACGATCGAATTCAGGGTGGAAACAGTAAAGATGCTTCACCGCATCACCCCGTGGTTTATTATTTTCCTATAAGAGCATGACATGGAGTGTTTTATTCCTTATATGGCCGCTGATTTGCATGAATTATGACATCACAAGTCCTGAATAATAAATACAATTTTGTTGTTCATACAGTACAGGGTGATGTACAAATGAGTCCAAGAGAACAGAGAATAGAGCACACACACATCCCTAAAGCAAGATGATATGTGTACGTTGAGCAGTGTGTGTGTGTGTGTGTGTGTGTGTGTGTGCGCTCTCTCAGTACCGTTGAGATTCGGCTGTACCAAAACCTTCAGCCATAAGATATTTACCAGGTTCATCAGGGATGATCTTCTTTTAGCCCTTACAGGCAAGGCCCATCAAACAGAATGAGCAACAAGCTCTGTGTTCTCTTCTCTCACACTCACACACACCTTCAGCAGGCCCTGTAGGTCTAAACCCAGATTCAATTCAGTTCAAATGCGCATGTGGAATAACGTTCTAGGTGAAAATTTGAGGAAACGTGCCTGGAAGCAGGAAGAGTGGTGCATTGTGGGTGAAAAGAGGAAAGAAATAAACCCCCGCACCATACGTCATACAAAGCTACATTCTCGGTAAAGTATTTTCGATCGTATTCGTATTAGCGCTTTTATTATCCGTATTTGACTTTTTAAGTCCTATAAAGATCAAGATGCGTAATAAGCAAATCAGAGGTGACACCTTATTTAAAAATACCCCAACACACACGAACAGACGTTATCCCAGACGAGCACACGTATAGCTGATGTACATTACCTGTATGTGCAGCACTCAGACAGACAAAACTCTCTTATAGAACGAAACCCGAGCTCGCATTTACTGCACTTCCAGTATGCATGCGTGCACATGTGTAAAATGAAGAAGACAGGGTCTAGACAACAGGCCTGCTCTGTGGAGACATGCGTGTCTACGTACGTGTGTGTGTGTGTTGTTCGGACTGTTGTCATTGCTCTCCAAAACTTCCAGTAAGGTTAGCGCCAGTGGGTTAGAGGTCGGATCAATAATGTGGCTTCCAGCATGACTAACTCGAGTGTGTATTTATATATGAGAGGGGGGGCGGAGAGAGAGAGAGAGAGAGAGACAGAAACAGCGCATGTCTGGGTAGCTGCTTGAGATGAGAGGCCTGGCAGGATGGAATCGATAACAGAAAGACACCTAGTCTCCTCTTAGCTAGTCTGGTCCAGGGACAGATGTATACGAAGGCCAGAATCATCTGCTTATTCAGCAAACACACACACACACACACAAAACGGTACAGCAACACAGCAAAACAACAAAATGGAGGAAGCTGATTTATTAATATAGACATTGCCCTATTATCTCGTCACATGGAGTGAATTAAACGGGTTTAAATCGGCAGCACGGCTGAATTCTGGAATCTATAAAAGGATCTATAAAGGGACATTTGCAAAAAAATTGAAATAAATTGTAAAAAATAACTAAATAAAAAAATAAGACAAACATCCTACAATAAATAAATAAATAAATAAATAAATATGTAGTGATGTTTAATTATGTGCGAGAGATTTTTTTTCTGAAAAAATATGGACATATGCTGTAATGTTATCGCATATCATGTGACTTACTTCCTTGTTTTCTTTAAAAAAAAAAATCAAATAAACAAAACAACAAATAAATAAATAAAGTGTAGTTGAGAATTTAGCGTTGTCACACAATGTTTTTATTAAGCACGTACGTTCCTGTTCTGTTTTTTCCTCTTCAGGAGCTTCGTATGAATCCGACCGGTCAGAAGTTATGCGTTATTTTCTGTATAACCGCGTGCCTCCCGCTGTAACAGGAACGTTACGCTTATATGTGTATGTTAAAGCGCTTGTTCCGATGCGTTATCGTTTCTATAGCAACATCTCGTTCTGACATTACTTTAACTTTAAAACACGTGTTTTTGTTTAACATATAAGAAAATATATTGGCGTTGATGTGGTGACTCCTACAGGGGTGTGAAAAAGTGTTTGCCCCCTTCCTCATTTCCTGTTCCTTTGCATGTTTGTCACACTTAAGTGTTTCGGAACATCAAACCAATTTAAACAATAGTCAAGGACAACACAAGTAAACACAAAATGCAATTTGTAAATGAAGGTGTTTATTATTAAAGGTGAAAAAAATCCAAACCATCATGGCCCTGTGTGAAAAAGTGATTGCCCCCCTTGTTATAACACACTATAACTGTGGTTGTCCACACCTGAGTTCAATTTCTCTAGCCACACCCAGGCCTGATTATTGCCACACCTGTTCACAATCAAGGCATCACTTAAATAGGAGCTGCTTGACACAGTAAGGTCCACCAGAAGATCCTTAAAAGCTACACATCATGCCGAGACCCAAAGAGATTCAGGAACAATTGAGAAAGAAAGTAATTGAGATCTATCAGTCTGGAAAGGGTTCTAAAGCCATTTCCA
>JAFFST010010451.1:1797-14498 GCA_022414735.1 Noturus placidus
GCTCACCAGTTCAACCTGCAGGTGTCACCATTTCTGCAACCCTTACAAATAAACTCCCATAGACAAATTATAATATTAACATTACACTACTGTAACAACAAAAACACAACAAATAAATACCACAAAGAAAGAAAGCCCATACATTCTCTCAGTGACAGTTACAGATTACTTTAAAGAGATAGGATAGAACATTTAAAATGCATTTAAGTGCAATTAAAATGCTGAACATGCTGACTGGACTTACTGTATACATCTTGTGGTCCAGTATAATTTTAGATATTGTATGGATTTGAATGTAACACATCATTTTGGCCTATAAATTGTTTGTTACTGGGCTGCCTGTTGGTGAAAATAATCAAAACTGGCATTACATAAGCATTCACTGTATTAAATCCATACTCTGCAATACCATTTCACTGACATATCTTCTGATGGTGATAATTCATAGGTTAATCATAGGTTAATGTTACCATGTTTGTGGTGTAATACTGCAATATTGCAGGTATTTCATTTACAGAAAGAACAGCAAATTTCAGTAAAATATGTTTGAAAATAAAACCTCAAACACTATTTTTCTAACCCTGTAAAATGGCTTCTATAAGCTGATGGCTTATGGTGGCTATTTTTGTTGAGTATCACAGTCATCATTAGAAGCACATTTAGAGATTAGAACAAAGAGGTTGCCTACCAAATTTCAGCTAAATCGGACTTAAGAGAAACAGTTATTTGATTTTAAACCCTCCCTCAGTAGGTGACCATGCTCCAGCTTTTGCGGTCTTCCACAGAAATCTTAAACCCAGCTTTCAATTTTCATCTGAATCTATTCAACCACTCCTGAATTCCAAACTCTTCGAGTAAACCCAGCTCCACTCAACAAGGATTGCTTGGTGTGTAGCGACCATAGTGTTTATGAATTCCAAAATGTTTTGGTGAAACAAAAGAAGCAAACAAAAAAAATAAAAGAAGAACAAAAGAAGAAATCAACAGTTTGGTGATGTCACTGACTCACCGGTCTGTTGCAGTTATTACATGCAAGGAATATGCAACCAAATATTAACTGTTATTTACTTCAAGACTATCTGTTCCTATACAAAAACTTTGCAATAACTTGGTTACATTAGTGTGCACACCATTTTACAACTGGGGGTGTGACTGTGTTCAAAATTAACCAATCACATTCAAAAAGTAATTACCATACAGCTGTCACCATTGAAATAATCATAATTAATCCCCAAATAAAGACTAGCTGTTTCTGTAGGATTGTATTTATATCTTCTTGGTCTCATCTGACTGCTGAACCATGGTCCTCAAAGAGCTTACAAAGCCTGTACGGGATCTTACTTTTTGAAAGATATCAACCATTACAGTTTTATTAAAGAACTTCCAAAACATTAGATAAAAAAGGGTACATCATAAAAGCCATCATCAAGAAATAGAGAAAATGGAGCACTACAGTGACATCACAAATATCAGGACATCCCTCCAAAATTTATACAGGGACAAGATGACAACTTACCAGGGAGGCTGCCAAGAGACCTACAGTAACATTTAAGGAGCTGCAGGAATATCTAAGAAGTACTGATTACTCTCTGCATGTGACAACAATCTCTCACAGTCCTCACGTCTCGTGGCTACAGCCTGCATGCTCCGTAATTTCATATCCTAGGTCAGCAAACACTGACAATCAATTATAAAATGCTCTTAAGCAATGCTGGTAAATGCTAATAATTGATGATAAATGCAATAACGGCTGGCAAATGCTGATAACAACAAATAAACACTCATTATGACGGGTAAATGGCATTAACGGCTAGTCAACAGTGCTAATGGCTGGTCAAGGCCTATAATGGCTGGCAAACACCGATTATTGCTAGGAAATGCCCATAAAGGCTGACAAAAGATAACATATGTCGATACGTGCTCTTAAACACTGATTATGGCTGGAAATCGCCAGTAATTGCTGATAAATTCTGATATATGGGATAACAGCAATAAGATACACATAATGGTTCAGAAACACTGATAATGGCTGGTAAATGTTGTCTAAGGCGGATAAATGCTGGTTAACGCTGTTAAATACTAATTTCAGCTGGTGAATGCTGATTACGGTAACAAACACTGATCATCGCTGGTTAGTGCTGGTAAACGCTGGTGATGTGCTGATAATGGCCGGAAAACACTGATGATAATGGCTTATAATGGCTGATAATCACTGGTAGACATTGAAAAAGTTAACAGACAATAATCACCGGTAAATTCTGATAATGCTTAACTAACAACGGTAAACAACAACAAACACTGCTAATGACTGACAGTGCACAATAAACAATGGTAAATGATGATAAAGGACCATAGATGCTATAAAATAACAGCTGATGAACCTGATCATTCCTGATAATTGCTAAGAAATGCTCAAAATATCTTATAAACAGCTGATAAATGGCGATAATGCCTGATAAACATGCACTGTAATAGTCCACTAGGTCACAAAAGAAACCAGGATAAATTCTAAGCAACTAAAGGCCTCTCTGACATTGGCTAATGTTAATGTTCATGAGTCCACCATCAGGAGAACACTGAACAATGGTGTACATAAATAGAACATTTTTGTTTAAATGAGAAGCATTGTTTGGAGAAAGGAAAACACTGCATTCCAGCATAATAACCTTATTCCATCTGTGAAACATGGTGGTGGTAGTATCATGATTTGGGCCTGTTTTGCTGCATCTGGATCAGGATGACTTGCAGTCATTGATGGCTGAATTCTGAATTATACCATTGATATCTAAAGGAAAATGTCAGGAAATCTGTCCGTGAACTGAATCTCAGGAGAAAGTTGGTCATGCAGCAAGACAACGACCCTAAGCACACAAGTCATTCTACCAAAGAATGGTTAAAGAAAAATAAGGTTAATGTTTTGGAATGGCCGAGTCAAAGTCCTGACCTTAATCCAATCGAAATGTTGTGGAAGGACCTAAAGCAAGCAGTTAATGTGAGGAAACCCACCAACATCCCAGAGTTGAAGCTGTTCTGTACTGAGGAATGGGCTAAAATTCTTCCAAGCCAATTGATCAACAGTTACCACAAACGTTTAGTTACAGTTATTGCTGCACAAGGATGTCACATCAGATACTGAAAGCAAAGGGTCACATACTTTTCAACTCAAGTATATGTAATATTGCATAATTTACCTCAAATAAATGACCAAGTATAACATTTTTGTCTCATTTGTTGGGTTCTCTTTATCTACTTTTAGGACTCTGAATAGGTTTTAGGTCATCTTTATGCATAAATATAGAAAATTCTAAAGGGTTTACAAACTTTTAAGCAATACAGTAGGTCCTCATTTCTAAACACATTTTAATCCTCCAATTCTCTGATCAAAATATATCTTTTCTGTGTTAACAGCGAATGTCCATCAATAGTGTATGCTCTGAGACTGACTGTCATTTAGTTCTGACAGCTAATGCACACAGAAGTTGTCTGATGATGTCAGCTCAAATGACCTTAAATGCTCACTGTAGCAGCACGCATGATGCCTGCAAAGAAAGGAAGCAGAGTTGTTTACAAGGAGTACATGTTCAATCTTGCTGAATTTTGGAAGACCTTTATAGAAAATATACATGGAATATGTACAACTCATCTATCTATGATGTAATATGTATAATTCACTTTTAAATATGTTAATGAAGTATCCAATATGTCACCCACATTTAAACATTTAGACTTGTTGCTTACAGTATGATTGAACAATTAGAATTTACTGTTCTTTATTTAAAAATGTAGAACAATGCTTCATTGGAATGTGGACTGAAGTGTTGTGCCTCTTGATGCAGTAAGCCATGAGAAACTCTCAGACTCTGAAGATTTTATTTTTGACTTAAAGATTGATTATTATTTACTACACCTTCTGCCTGGCCTGCGACAACAAACATTCCATTTGCATACTCTGTGCCATATATGGAGACCTTTGATGTAGTGTATATGTTTTGGCTATCTGTCTTGGTTTCTAAAAAGTTTTTTGCCACTGAAAAATAATGGCACATTGAGGTGATACACCATCATGTGCTGATGGCTGGTAGCAAGTGTTTTCAATACATTCTTGAAATTCTGTGTGTCTTGTATCACCCTTTTGAAAAAACGATATTTTCCCTCAAAACTCATAGTCCATATGTAAACCAGAGGCCCAAAACGCTTTGTCAGTTTTGGATAAATTTTCAATATAATGATGATTTGGGTCGGAGCTTAAAGTCTGGAAACACTGTTTTAAGGCCCTGTCTGGGATCACTTATTTTAGTCTGCATGTACTGGATGAATTCTTCTGTGAAAAACAGAGACAACACTAGCTGTACAATTTCTTTAAGGTTCATTAATACTGCCCATGCTTCATCTCCTTAATGGACTTCCCTATCGACCATAAGTGGTAGTAACCTCAGCAAAGTAACATTTTCATGGTCATTTCCACCAATGCTTACTTTGGCTGCAAAATTCTTTGGAATTAGTTGTGGTTTATCAAACCTATCAGAGTTCTGATATGGAAATGTGCGAATCTTTATGTTTAGATATTCAAGAGTGAAATATTTCAGTCGGATCATTTCACGGATGCACAAGGCCAACTGAACAGGCACAATACCCTCAAACAGATCATGCAGTATATCAGACGGGAAACCAGTAATGGGCTGAAAATGCTGGAATTACTTGCTGAAAGCACATTCACCCCAACACCGAAATGGGTTACGTATATTTTCTCCTTGCAAAACATTTTTCACATGAAGGTCATGGCAGGCCTTTGCTCTCATGCTAAACTCTCCTTCAGACAAGTCACTGGCCTTAAGCAGCCAACACAACTGCCACACACAACACAGTGCCCCTGATACACTGACCAAGAGTTTCAATGAAAATGCCATCCTGCTCAAGAGTGTGCAAGTCTTTCAACAAAGGTGACAGATCACTTTCCTAACCACTTTTCTGCAAGTCAGGTACTTTGCATAGCAGAGCTAGCTGTATGATGTGTAAACTAGACCTATACTTACTAGGTACATTAGCAAGCAAGCAAGCAATATATGACACAGAGCTTGTGGATCTATCTAGCTGTACCTAAAGGATTCACAAGTTCACTGTCATCCACATTCAAAATCAGTGACAATTTCATTTCACCTGCTGCTGACAATAACTGATTTTTTAAAAACTTGTTCCACCTTCATGGGACATGTACATTCCAGGTACTGATGGTTTGGCTTCTTGAATTTTATCAAGAACATCAGTATTGTTAAACATTGCTTGAAGCATCTGTAGTGTTACACTACTGTGTGTGTACTGGAATCCACAGTACATTGCACTGGAATTACCAGAGGGTTATGACTTCAATCGATGTTTTCCTCCGCTTAGCAGTGGACAGCTCTTCACCATCCGCAGTGGCACTGACAAAGACATTACTTTTCATGAAAGCTTCCGCTAATTCATTAAGGAGGTTATCACTGATAGACTGATCATGCTCTTGTAGAACCATGATGATTGAGTCTCACAAGAGACAATATCTAGACCAAATTGTCGACTATGTCTTGTATAGTTATCTCTGATACATGAAGAACACTGTGCATTTTCAAGAATAAAGAAGCCAAGTTCTTTCTCAATTGAACTTGCAATTCACCAGTGTCATACCTAGACTCAAGAGGATTACAGTCAGGAGTATCTAGCTTAAGAGAATTCTGAAAGGAACCAGCCTCATCAGATTCAACTTGACTCTGCATTGTTGGTCGGTCACTTTTTGTCAAGATGATCTCGCACTTAAAATATGAGACATCACCATCTGAATGATTCCTATTTTTGTGGACATTGAACAAGGAATATACATCAGTACGGTATCGACCATTTTTAAAGGGACAATCCACCATCTCATGCTGTTTTACATGTGTCCTTAAATGACCGAGAAGAGTTTGATCATTAAACAGTTGCTTGAATCCACATATTGGACAGATGAATGATGTACAGTCAATCTTATGTCCACGATGCACATGTAACTGGTTTTAGTCTGCGTTGTGTGTTTTATATTATCCAAGGAAAGATAGGCGGATGGGAACTGGGTTGACTCTTCATTTATTCTCTCTCTCTCTCTCCTCTCCCATTCAACCATAACGTGAAAGGCAAGAGAAGCCAGAACAGGAAATTACACAAACCAACAACATCATGACAATTTAACTGAAAAAATACTCAGACAAACAGACAGCCACATCAAGTACACATCCTTTTTGTGCAATAATACACATTTAAATTATGGAATGTTTTCTATACCCTTTACACACAACAGTCTGAGTATGTAACCATGTTAAGTGAATTTCTAAAGCATTTACTTGACTGAAATGTGCAGACACAGTCATCACAGAGACATGAAAATGGACTGACTGTGGAAACACTGTCATGATGCAAATGATAATGTTCCAGCAGCACAAGGTTTACACTCCCAAGCCATTGATTTAAAATGATGTATATATACAGTACCTCACAAAAGTAAGTACACCCCTCACATGTGTGTAAATATGTGATGATATCTTTTCATGTGATAACACTGAAGAAATGACTCTGTGCTACAATGTAAAGTAGTGAGTGTACAGCTTGTGTAACAGTGTAAATTTACTGTCCCCTCAACATAACTCAACACACAGACATTAATGTCTAAACCGCTGGCAACAAAAGTGAGTACACTCCTAAGTGAAAATGTACAAATTGGACCCAAAGTGTAAATATTTTGTGAGGACACCATTATTTTCCAGCACTGCCTTAACCCTCTTGGGCATGGAGTTCACCAGAGCTTAACAGGTTGCCACTGTAGCCCTCTTCCACTCCTCCATGATGACATCACAGAGCTGGTGGATGTTAGAGACCTTGTGCTCCTCCACCTTCCATTTGAGGATGACCCACAGATGCTCAATAGGGTTTAGGTCTGGAGACATGCTTGGCCAGTCCATCACCTTCACCCTCAGCTTCTTTAGCAAGGCAGAGGTTGTTATCATGCTGGATACTGCCTGGAATAAAGCAATTTTTGCTTTAGGGATCTTTAAAACATGTCTATATTTATTTTTTTATATTGAACAGTTGCTATTTGAAATGTTCAAAGGTGAGGAGTCACACAGAAATGTCCGCTGAAAAACACAAGCTTTGCAGGTTGGATTTATTCAATCAGCAATTTATTTAAAACAGAATAATTATTGCATTCTACCTTTGTGCCAGAAAAGGAATAGCACCAAAATCACTTTTAAAAAATATAATCACAAGGCTACTGCTATGCTCTCAAGTTTAGAACACAATAACATGAGAAAAGCTGTTTGTTTTAATCTTTGTTTTTCTACTAAGACATACTCTGCCTGGGAGGTTACTATAGATAGATATGGGACACTGACAGATATATTTTCCACAAAGATCACAAAGATTATTTTCCACAAAGATACCATTTATAATGTATGAAAACCTTTATAATGTATGCACAAGTAATGCAAAAAAAGACAAACTGAGTTTTTGTGAAGAAATAATAATAATAATAATAATAATAATAATAATAATAATAATAATAATAATAATAATACACTTTAGCTTCAACTGTTCATTTAGTGAGGTAGACAAATTTGGCTCAAATCACATTGTGTTTTCAAATTCATAAAAGAAATTAACTGCTAAGACACTAAATACATTGGATACAGAAAATAATATAACACAATAGTGAAATATGGTGCTAAATAAACAGATAACTCACCAGATTAGCCCAAAGAGAAGACCAATATAACAGCTTGAAAAGTGTTGCAGGCCACAGCGCGTTTCACTTTTCTTCACAAAAAAAAATGCCTTCTTTTATGCAATAACTTCAAATATAACCAAGTTGTACAAAGCAAACTTTTCTCCACATAACTGATTCGAGGCGAGCAGAGAACATGGAGAACTTATGTGAGGGCCATGACATACATGAAGTAAAGAGGATGAGGTCTGTACACATGACGCAGAACAGTTTCTTTATCAAACATTTACTGTTCGGTCTTACAGTGTAGGTAAATAATTTACATACCCATTGTGTATTATTCAGTTAATAATAATAATAATAATAATAATAAAAAAATATTCTCATTACCTCGCCTTGTGCCCGATGCTCCCTGGGATAGGCTCCATAGACCCTGAAAAGGAGTAAGGGGTTGAAGATGGATGGATGGATGGATGAATTATTCTCATGCATTGTTTTCATGTGCGTTTAGGGAACGTTATATGATTGTACATACAAATATATTTATATTTGTTAGGGGAAATAAATGATACACTTATTGTAATGTATTTATTGCAAGAATAATATACAACGGATTCTTTACTTAGCCTATGTGATGTGAATAAGTTCATAATTTTAAATCAGTAACTCTGGGTGTGATTTAGGTGTTACTTATATTAGTTATATTACACAGTAGTCAGATAGAGACCGTCCTAGAGGTCGACGACAGGGAATTTGGAACATTGAGTGAGTGACGCTGTCACTATGGTAACAGAAGTAATACAAAGGTGAAGAGCCGAAATAGATTCACAGAATTTCAGTGTTGACTTCTATCCATCCATCTTCTATACAGCTTAATCCTTTTCATGGTCACGGAGAAACCTGGAGCCTATCCCAGGGAGCATCGGGCACAAGGCGGGGTACACTCTGGACAGAGTTCAGTGTTGATTTGGACTTTCTAATTGACAGGCTGATTAACAGAGTTCAGTGCTACAATGCAGCGTTTAATTAGACTCGCTCGCTCTCTGGCGGCAGGTCGACCACTGCGCCCCCTGCTGTATGTGGCAGCCACGATCGCAGGAATTTATTATTATCTTAAGACGAGAACAGCGGAGCGCGCGGACACAATTCTCACCAAGGGTAAACTCTCTCTCTCTCTCTCTCTCTCTCTCTCTCTCTCTCTCTCTCTTCTCTCTCTCCTCTCTCTCGACATTGGTAGAGTTTTATATTCCTTCATGAGCAGAGTGCGTTTCACCAAAGTTAGATTTTTTTTTTCTGTAAAAATAGAGAAGGATCCAGGCCTGATGTCTGATGTGGGAGTAGTCAGTCTCACACAGAATTACAGCGATGTCCCTCAGGTAATCACCAAACTACAATCACATCCATCTGCACTTCTACATCTCATGACTCTGGGTAAAACAATCTGTTATGGACACTTTGGTGACTCCAGCAGGAGCTAGGTATTAGCTTGATAGATACATTAGCTCAGCTGTTAGTCATTGTCCTGGATTACGGTTTATAAATGTTTATAAATGTGCCTACAACACTCCAAAAACTAATATTTTCTTTAAAAATGTCATGACATCTTTTCACAACATTGCAGAAAATTTATTTCTGTAACATTACTTAAGTAAATAAAGACAAACAACATTTGGATGGTGTGCTTTCAGGAGTCTCTGGGTGAAGCCGAGGAGAAGAATCAGAAGGTGGAGGTGTCCAGTGCTCCGGTAGACAATGAGAGGTCCAACCTGGAGGACAGATTGAGGGAGCTGGAGGAACTGCTCTGTGAGGCACACAGAGAGTGTGAGAGAAAGAACAAGGTGAGAGAGAAAAGCCTCACAGTACTGTGTTTTTTTTTTAAATAATACGAGAAACAAGCAATTTGATGAATAATAAGATGAGGTAATGTTTTAAAAACAATGAGGAGATACTGAAGGTAAGCTTAACTTCTGCTTTAAACCAGCAGAATGAATTGACCGTACACTGTAGGTGAGCTCATTCTTGGCTACACCACTGGTAAATGAACACTTTTATCTTGTGGTCGCGCACTGTATTTTAAATCAATCCTGCAACAACAGGTGTCGAAACAAGTGTGTGCTTCTTGCAGCACGAACAAACAGATGTTAATGTTAAACTGATTTTACACTGTGTGATTTTAGCAGTCTTTAAGATTATTAGTTGTCACGTTGAGATGATTGAAATAAAATTTTGTTGGAGTTGTGTAACAGGCTGCGCAATAACGCGCTCTCCAAGCCAGATTATCATGGCCTTATCACAGCTAAGACTCCCTGTTTTTATTAGGGCTCAAGCAGCAAAGATGACTTAGAAAAATAAGAAAATGCATCTCCAAGTCTTACAGACCAAGACAAAATCTGTTTAATACGTACAGTACTTTTAACCAGTGACGATGTGGAAGTGGCCCACTGGAGAAGTGAACATTGTCTGAATCTTTTTATTTTCTACATGGTTGTGTTTAGGAGTGTAAACGGGAAGAGGAGACTCACATTGTCCTGACGTCGCAGTGTATTAATATGACGGTAAGTTTTTCTAAGTGTGTGTCTGTGTGTGTGAAGTTCCCTTTCAAAGGGAACTTTGACATTGCGTTTAGCATAACACTATGGGAGCGCCTCTCAGGCGCGACCGACATCTGAAGCTATTTATAGGCCTGCTATGATCAGGTGACGTAGCAATTAAGAACGTCGCGTGATATAAATATGGCACCTGTGAACTGTTCTTGTCAGTTATTCGTGTAAAGAAACAAAAAGACGCTTAATTTCCTCACTATCTTTTTTCAAAATCTCATAACTTTTCTATCCATTTAAAAAAAGATAAGAAAAAAAGGAATGAGCGAGAGAAAAATGAGTGAGTGAATTCAGGAAGTGTGCTACGGCTTGCTCCCATTTCATCACGGGGAATAGTGCACACTTTCTGGGTGAGGTGTCTAGGGATGTAGCATGCGATGGCAGCCTCGAGAGGCTGTGCATGATAATGCCTACATTAAGCCGCTCGACTCGCAACTCGCACTCTTCTCGGAAGCCGACGCGAGTTGGGTTTCAGAGCCTTGCGAAAGTACATGACAAAATATCAGGCTTATGGGGGAAAAACCATGCATAAACCGTATTTATAACCCCACAATGTTGGATTATTTGGCCATTGTGAGGAATGAACGGCATGGCTATTTAGCTATGCTGAAGGTGGAGGAGGCGCTTGCGAGCTACCTCTCTCCATCGACGGCAGATAATTTTGGCGGCCGGCTTTGCCATCCAAGCCACCGTGTAAGGCAAACGTGGCATTGGTGGGCAAGGCCTACACGGTAGTAGTCTTGCTTGTGGGTCACTGCAGAGAATGACAGTGTTTTAGGACTACCATGCAGACCTGCTGAGTGAGCTCGACATATTGCAGCATTCAGTCAGTTCCTTCCCTGTTGTTTCGAGTTCACCCGGGCATCCACAAGTGGAGCTCGGGCCAGCACTAGTGCGAGAGAGAACCAGAAGGCAAGTATGGCAGCCCGCCAACCCCCGCGGACAGCCAGGGGAACTGGATAGTGGAAGCAATCTCTATTGCTTTTGAAGCGCACGGTTTCGCTACGCCTCTGGGAAAAAGGGCTCATTCCACTAGGATGATCGACCCCGCGAAGGCTTTGTCCAAAGTAGTATCCTTATAGGATGTGTGTGCTGCTGCAGGGTGGTCTATGCCACACACATTCCTTCATTATTATAGCCTGGATATTCATTCCACCCCGGGCTCGAGTGTCTTGCAGTGACCCTTGGGCTTGGGTCTTTTTGAACAGCCCGTACCCTCAGTATAACTGAGTGGGTATTCTTGTTCCCATAGTGTAATGGTAAATGCAACATCGAAGTTCCCTTTGAAAGGTAACGTCTGAGTTACACATGGAACCCTGTTCCCTGAGAAGGGAACGAGACGTTTGATGCAATAAAGCAGGTTAGTGAGAAAATCACTGCATTAAGCAGTTACTTTAAAAAAATTGTGAGGACTCATGATATTCTGCTTTATGATGAGTTGTTGTTATTGTTATTATTATTATTAAATTTAACTGGTTTTCCATGCAGGTTTAAAAAAGGTTTAAAAATAAAAATTAAGGCAGAGAACTATGCTATTTGAATGGTGTGTATTGTAACTCTCTACACTGCATCTGTTTAATACACATTTTCAGTTTGAGGAAAAAAGTCTAGATGTGTATGAATTTTTTCGATGTGTGTGTTTTAGGATCATGAGCGAATGAGGGAGGCTTACAACATCCTAAAGTCACAGTACGAAGAGGAGTTAAAATGGCATGATGAGTCTTTAATTGTAAGCTTTTACTATTAATAACCCATTAATCCAATACTACTGCTATGGCAACTTTTATTTAAGATGCATAACAAATAAACACTTAAGCTCATGTGATTCCACGTCCTCAATTTGAACTTGACCAAAATTCACTCGATCTTGAAGTTACTCCTTTTTCATTAGTGTGAAGCAGCCCAAAGTTTACACCTTTGGTTGTGTTTTAGGAGTGTAAGCGAGCAGAGGAGGCTAACAGTGTCCTGACCTCGCAGTGGAATAATATGAAGGTAAGTTTTTCTAAGTGTGTGTTTGTGTTCATTCTTTTTTGTCACACTTTGGAGACATTTTGTTCTTTGTCCACAAAACTTTATAAACTAATGATGAGCGATACGAGTGATATGATTTCGGCTTGGCTGAGTCGCACTGGCACCGTCACTGCTGCTGTAAACTGACAAATAAGCAGGATAACCAAGGATGTTGCTCAAGAGATAAAAATAGTAATTATGATGAATATAGTGTACTGTAACGTTAAAAAGGAACTGTGTTGTGCTGAAATTACTGCGAGAGAGACACTCGTGTTACATTTGCTATGTTCACATACCAAGATTTTCACTAGTCTGCCTGAATTAGTTCGAGTATAGATTCCCAGTGAACCGTTTATTTGTATTTT
>JAFFST010010573.1:2134-14473 GCA_022414735.1 Noturus placidus
CTCCTCGCGAGTAAAACGTTAAAGAAGTGTCTGTCTCAGTCTTTCCGTGTCTATTGTTTATGCTGTAGGTATTTAAACCTGACAGTATGTGATTGTGCCCTGCGATGGATTTGCACGCTGTCCAGGGTGTACCCCGTCTTGTGCCTGATGCTTCCTGGAATAGGCTCCAGGTTCCCCGTGACCCTGAAGAAAAGGATAAGTGGTATAGAAGATGGATGGATGGAATAGACATAAGTAAATAGAATAGATGAAGAAAAGACGAAAAGGGTAATTAAAGGGTTCATTAAAGGAAATATTTTGTACTGTATATTGGGGGACAGATTGGTATTTACTCAACATTGGGGGGACACGACCCACCCAAAGAATGCGTGGTTACGCCCATGCCTACCAGAGGTGAGTAATGTAGCCAAAAACTCTAGTAAAAGTACAGTTACATTAAAATACTCAACTAGGATTAAGAGTAGCGAGCTACTTCATCACAGTACATACAGGATCTTTGTTTTTTATGTTTTAACATTAATATTTTTTGCTTGTCAGTTCGACACATTGCATGTTACTGTTAGCTACACACCAAAAAAATTAACACCTTTTTGAGATTTTGAAGGCTGTTCTGCTATGAGGTGAAATCAGTGGTACTGCTCCCGAGGTAACGAATATGGAACTATTCGTTTCCAGTAGACATATGACTCTGTGAGATGCTTTTGATAGGTGTGTTTTTATATATATAATTTTTTTTTTAAATATGATGGGACGAGCATAGACAGATATAACAGAGTAAAAGTACATTTTTGACCCCACAAATGAACTCGAGTAAGAGTACAAACAATCCTCTTTTAAAATGACTCTTAAAAGAACAATTCATTACAAAAGTAAATGTCGCATGTTACAGCCCACCTCTGCCAGTTACCCTAATTAAAGTGAAAGTAAATGATCATTCCATTCATTGTCGTTTATGTTAACGTGTTCCTTAGACACAGGTTCTTTCAGTATTGGGCAGCTTTGCCACTTGCTACCGAGTCTCGACAGCATCTGTAGTCAATTCACGTTCACAACAGATTTAGTAAATAGATCCTGCAAGAGTGTATGTGTGAGAGAGTATTAGCATAGTGCTTCTCTCTCCCACTTTCGAGCTCTCTCTCTCTCTCTCTCTCTCTCACACACACACACACACACACACACACACAAACACACACACACACACACACAAAAACTCAGACAGAGGTCCCATTTGATTTTCTCCCATGATCATCACTATCTTTTTTTGGACCACTCTCAAGATGCCTGAAGGTTTATCAAGTATCCTCAGTCTCTATCTACAGGCTGCCCTCTTTCCCCTACTTCAGCTGCTCAGCTTCGCAGAACGTTTCATTTTGTCAGAAAAGTTCAGCCCCATTTAGATTTGTTAAAATGGCATTATGCAAAACAGTTAGAATATGTCAAAAACACAGAGCCACATGAACTTGGAAATCATTTCCTGCGTGAAGAGAAGTGAAGAATTAAGGATCCAAGGCGAAATCATTCAAATATGTCATACAAATGTTGCACATGGCTAGTCCTTATTACACTGGCTCATGGACAATGTAATAAACAAAAAAATCCAACATTGTAACACTCAGTAATCTCCAGGATTATCTTTCATTCATCTTCAGTAAGCACTTTATCCTGAAAACGGTTGATGTGTATCTGGAGTCCTGGGAATGCTGGGTGTAAATCAGGAATCCATCCTGGATGGGACACCAGTGAATTGCAAGGGACCATGCACACAGAAATTCCTACCTTGAGGCAATTTAGTGTAGCAAGTCCACCTCTCAACAGGTACCAGAGAACCTGCACACAAGGAGAAAATGTGAAACTGCACACTGAGAGTAACTCAAGCTCAGGATTGAACCAGGGCCCCTGGAGCTCTGAGTCAGCAGCATTACCCACTGCACCACCATGCTGCCCCCAACCAGATTATACGTGATTAAAATGAGTGTAAAATATTAAAGTAAGCTACTGAGAACCTGCCTGTCAGTCTGCCGTTTGAAAGTGAAATGTTGAGATGTCGATCTCAAGGTCAGTTTAGTGGTGGAAAGCTGTTCTCTATGTGATGAGAGAAACAGAACCCAATACATTTGATGTGACATGAACACAAAATCCATTCAAGATCAAAGCTACTCCCTCAGTCCTCCCTGCTAGGAGTGGGCATAGATAAACTAGGGGCCAGGAACGATTCCTCTGAACCTCGAGCAACCACATTCTGAGGATGAAGGAGCAAAGCATCCATAGCTCCCCTAAGAGTCTGCGCTCATCCAGCTCTCCCAGGCGCTTCCTTCAGGAGCCAACAGAGCTGCCATGAAGAAAATAACCCACTTTGCAACAGACCTCTTCACACATAGGCATCAATGTTCCCTCTTGATTTGTCAATGTAGGCACATGCCCATGGCAGGGCTAAAGAGGAGGCTTCAATGCTGACAGCAAAGATAGGAATAGCAAATCGGAGCACTTTGCATTGGGGGTTTCTCAGAGGCAGACAGTGATCCCTTCCACAGTTGAGAAGATTAAAAGAATGGAAGACTGCCATCTCGGATTGAGATGGCTTATTTGACTCAAGGAAGGAGATCCTCCCCACACATGTAAAGATGAGATTTAACTGCAGGCTGCAACCTGTGCTGGCTCGATTTTACTGTGCAAAATGATTGCATCATATCCTGATATACATGTCATTGTGACAGCGCTAAAGCGTAGTACATTTCAGTGAAGTACATGTGTTCAGAAAAAAACAATGGCTGTATGCGTGTATGGATAATGAGGACAGCATACTGGGGAGAAGATAACTAATGATCTCATGAGTGTGGCTATACCACCAAGATGCAGATGTTTAACCGTCCTATTATGTTGGGAAAAAAGTTACATCCATTATGTTATGGGTCAAAATGACTTCCACAGTTTAAATACACACAAAACAAACAGTTTAAAACAGTAAACCTTTATTATGGCTTGTCCGAGATAAGCCATAGAATAAATATTTGCATATAAATTCATCACCCTAAAAAATTCAAAGAGAAGAAGAGAGTTTGCCCAGTATCTCAAATGTGAAAATGGGTCAAATTTGACCCATACCATAATAGGAGGGTTAAGTGGTGTGCAAAACAGTGGTAAACAAAACCAGATCTGTTTCTTAAAGGAGACTAATTTTTTTCAAATAATTGTCTGAATGAATTCAGGATCAATAGTCAGTAATGGAAAAAATAATGATGACTCTACTCACTGTACAACCAGAACATTAAACCCACTGCCAGGTGATCTGAATAACATTGATTATCTTGTTACAATGGCACCTGGCAAGGGGTGAGATATATTAGGCACTAAGTGAACAGTCAGTTCTGGAAGTCGATGTGTTGAAAGTAGGATAAATGGCCAAGCATAAGGATCTGAGAGACTCTGACAAGGGCCAAATTTTGTTGGCTAGATGACTGGGTCTCCAAAAGGCAGGTCATGTGGGGTGTTCCTGGAATGCGGTGGTCCAAGGAAGGACAACCGTTGAAACGGCGAAAGGGTCATGGGTGCCCAAAACTCATTGATGTGTGTGAGGAGTGAAGGATAGCCCGTCTGGTCCGACCCACAGAAGAACTACTCTCTCACAAATTTCTGGCTATGATAGAAAGGTGTCAGAACACACAGTGCATCACAGCTTTCTGCATATGGGGCTGCGTAGCTACAGACCAGACAGAGTGCCCATGCTTTGGAGCTTTTTGGCTATCATAGACAAAAATAAACTCTTCCATATCACCTTTTTGCTATTTGAATGGCTAGTGTTCTTTACGGATTATTTTTGGATTGCCTTAATATGAAGCGAGTGAGATAAGCTTAAGTTTCACTAAATTTGTGTGCGCAATTGAAATAAATAAACAGTATAAACTCTGCGAAATTCAGGTATACATTTGCTGTAACTCCCAACAGTTATACATTTTGAAGCCTGTTGATCGAGGTTCACATTAGTGAGTGCCCTCATATGTAAACTAACACAAATGCAGGAGCTCTCTTCTCTTTTCCCCGAACTAACAGGATTTTCATAAGTTTCACAATTTTTTATTTCTTGTGTTATAAAAATTTGAGAAACTACTTACTTTTCCTATTACAAATATTATGTTCCAAATCATGTTTTTTTTTTTTTAAATATTTTTAAAGGAGTATTTTAAATGATAACGTAAAAGAAAACGTTTTTTTTTTTTTTAACCCTGTTGAAAACCCATGGGCTGAATTTGAAACAGCATCAAACCTAAGAATATATAAAGAAGTTTGAAATAGTTAGCATATGAAAGTGGTCTATCATCCCCCTGCAATTTTTTCCAGGGTTGTTACTCATCACAGGAATAGACTCCGTGCTGTAATTATTACCGAGGGGCTTCACCACATATTACTTTCTTGTGGGGGTGATAAATTTTGAATCTAGTTGTTCAGAAAGAATAGCAGTGCCTAAAACATTGATGTTAAAATAAATGGGGTGTTAAAACATGTACACAACCTTTCCTTCTGTTGAAACTTAAATATCACTCATTCAATGTGTTGTCTAGTTTATACTTTGTGTTATGCATTTTTGCTCAGTTTGATGGTGTCATTTTTCTGCCTCTTGAGATAACTATTAGATGATGTAGCATGGCTGATTAGGATTTACTTAATCTTTATTATGGCTAATTGACTGCAATCTAATCTAAACCCATTCACGAAAATGCGAATCCATTCAACATTAGATTAATATCATTCTGCATCTGTGTGTATGCTTGTGTGTGTGTGTGTGTGTGTGTGTGTGTGTGTAGCCTAAAAATGTTTCTTGTCAAGCATTTGCAAAGTATGAAATAATAATAATAATAATAATAATCTTTATTTTATAAAGCGCCTTTAAAAGTAGCTTCTCAAAGCGCTGTACATGAATGAACAATACACAGAATACAATACAACAATAGACCTGACAATGGGACCTGACACAGATGTAAACACACACACACACACACACACTCACACACTTTTAGTATGCAGGATGAAGAACAAAAAAATAGGACTAACAGTAGAATTCGGTAAGATCCCTCTCGCGAAATGAAATATTTACTATTTGTTTTTCTGAGCAGACTGCACTGAGAACAAGCAAGTCAGCCACTAACCAACCACTAGTGAATTTCATATTGATTTGTTTACACCTGGGGCAGATTTGAAAAGAGACTTCATATTCTTACATAAATGTTACATGAGAGTGTGTACATACACATTTAGATGGCAAATAGAAGTGTGCTTATACTAGGGTAATTTTGCATGGAATGATCTTATTATGAAACAAGAACAAGATGAATTTTTCAGCAGTATTAATATGTCGCTGTTGTTTCTCCTTAATAATAACTGGCAAGCATACTCAGCTTATGAGAAAGCAGATGAACTGTAACCATAACATTGAGAGAGCAGTAAAGTGGAATGTAGTCATTGCTTTACTGAGGGACAATTTTGAAACACAGCCAACCATACCTACTGGCTGTGGTGCAAAGCCTTTATAAGATTTTAGCAAACCTTTCAATTCTTGCCATATTCACATGCGCTGTTATGAATGTATACATTACTACTATAGTATAGTTAATATGCTTTATATGTATCACTAACGTTATGATCATCCAGTACGTTACATCATACGTCTGTATATTTATTACACCAGTTTGTTCTACAGGTTTGTCAATCAACCATTCTATATAACAAAAACATATGATGATAAAAAAAAATCAGGCTTAATGTACTTTATTAGTCAGAAAATATTTCACACTCGATGAAACCAGTTCTACAGTCAACTGCACAAGGCTACGCTGGGAAAAGTCTTTTTGTGTTATTTTTTTTTGCTTTAAAGGAGCATTAACAATTTTATATCACATCGCATAAAGTGTACAGGTGTGCGTGTTCCCAAAGGAATTCCTCACGCAGTTATTTTTGGTATTTTTTGAAGTGAAATAAACTTGAAATAAAGTACTTACACTGTGGCAGTGAATTCCATTGTGACCAGTGGTGTGTGAAAGAGCGCTTTCTAGGGGTATAATGATACATTGTGACACAATGCACCGCAATGCAAAAAATTCATGATGTGCATTATAGGAATGCGTGATTCACATTGTAGAAATGAGCATACTATTAATCATACATATAAATATACATGAATTGCACTGTTTGGACACCAGAGGTCCTAATCTGTGTACAACCCTTAAAACATATAGAGAGCACACAGGGCACACATATAGATAGCCCCAGATTGCAATGACCGACACACATTATAAGTTATATGGTTATACATTTAAAAAGAGGTTATTACATTTAAAAAGAGGTCCTTGGTAGCTTTTAAACGACACCAGTCTCAAACCTCTTTGAACGACACTCTGAGTGAATTTTGGGCATTTTGTGGTTAAAATTATGCTCCAGGCGATGATGCAGAATTTGTTTACCCCGCCCGGGTCAGTGACTTTCTTTATTTAATAAAATTTTGGGGAGAATTTCTAAGTGTTTTCTAACTAGTTTTAGTCAGATCAGCTGCGCATGCCTGCTCAAAGAGGTTGATCCAGCTTGTTCTGGGAAGCTACTGAGGTTGGCGTAGAACAAGGTGAAAAGCCTTTCAGATGTTGCCATAGGCATGGCGTCCTCTATTCATCAATAAGATAGAAGGAGATTATGTTCCTTGCTGCTGTGCTGTGCGCTGTCAATTTCAGAATTAATGCTTTTAACCGGACCGGCCAATTGTCCACACATGTTTATTGTACCAATTTATTTAATTTTGTTGTTAACACTATAGCCTAAAAAGCATTGAAACTGGAAATGTAATGTGTAGCCTGTACTGATGTGTTGTTTACTGTGCAAATAAAACAACCTAAAAAAGGTTTTTTTTTTTTTTTTTTTAATTACATGCAGTTTTTGCTTTAACTAAGGAAAAGGTGACTAGTCCACTCCTTTTTTTAATAACTGGTCACCAACACTATATGGCCAAAATAGTACAGTATGTGACCACCACACCAATATACAGTATGTGTTTTGAACATTCCAGTCCAGATTAATATCCTCCACTGTTCTGGGAAGGTTTTCCACTAGATTTTATAATGTGGCTGTGGGGATTTGCTCATTCCAACCATAAGACCATTATTGAGGCGCGAAGTCTGTTTTCCAATATATCCCAAAGGTCTTCAGTGGGGGTGAAGTTTTTGCAGGGCACTCGAGTTCTTCCACTCCAACCTTGGCAAACCATGTCTTTATTGAGCTTGCGTTGTGCACAGGGACACTGTCATTATGGAACAAGTTTAAACCCCTTAGTTCCAGTTAAGAGAAATTGTAATTCTAGAGTATACAAAGACAGTTGGTACAATTGTTTGCTTCTAACTTTGTGGCAAAAGTTTGGGGGAGAAAACACATATGGATGTCCACAAAGATTTGGCCATATAGTGAAATAAAAATTAGTAGTTGCGCATCCTTCAGTGGATTATATAAGTGATGGTGTGGAATAGGTGGTTCAATGCAATCCATATATATATATATATATATATATAATGTGTGTGTATGTATGTATATATATATATATATATGTGTATGTATGTATGTGTGTCATTTTGAAAATAGACTGAACAAACTGAGCAGGAAATGTTTAGCTGTTTATTACACCAAAAGCCCTCCAGCTAATTTACTGTAGAAAAAGAATAAAGCCCTTTTCATGTTATAGACACATTATTACCTTTACTGATGTTAGGAGATGCACTGAATATCTTCTTTGTTTCACAAAAGGAATATCGGGGTCATAAGTGAACAAAATGTAACAGGGTTTTTAGCAGGAGAGTGAAAATAGTTTGTATTTGTAATCTGTGTTACAGTATATGGCGGCTGTGGCTCAGTCGGTAGAGCGGGTTGTCCACTAATCCACTAACCGTGGGGTTGGAGGTTCGAATCCCGGCCCGGGTGATCCCATGCCGAAGTGTCCTTGGGCAAGACACTGAACCCTAAGTTGCCCCCAATGGCAAGCTAGCACCTTGCATGCAGCTCTGCTACCATTGGTGTGTGAATGTGCTCTCATTAGTAAGTCGCTTGTAAATGTAAAAATGATATTTCTGTAAAGCTGCTTTGAGACAATGTACCATTGTAAAAAGCGCTATACAAATTGATAAATTATATACAAAAGTACAATTATTGAATCATTTAATTCCATGCCCTGAATAATATAAAGTTCTTATAGATTATAAGTAAAATCTGGCCATTTCCCTGTTATCAGATGCTTTAGACATTTTCCTACTTAACTGTACTGGGCTCAAAGCTGTAAAATGTTTCAGGTTTATGTACAATAGATAACCAGGATAATGTACACATTTAATTTGCGCAATTTGATTGTCATGGAAAAATACCCAAAAGTAAAGAACATCTAACTATGTTGAGACAAGTTAATCAAGGCATGTATCTTTATACATGCGACATAGACCTTTATGGATCAGTGACCGTTTATCTGCCGAAATCAATCAGTTTAGTTCTGTTCAGCTGCACTCTTAATGGTTCTTCAGTTTGTCCTTCTGAGGGAATGGTTCTGTGTAGAACCCTGCAATAAGGAATTTCCAATTCAGAGAAAGTTTAAAATAATAATAATAATAATAATAATAATAATAATAATAATAACCTTAGAAAGCTAATAATTCCTAACTGGCCAAAGAACATGCCACACTTGGGAGTTCACTTCTGATTTCCATTCATAATTTCTTTAGTTTTTGAAATATCAGCACATTACATTAGCAGTGTTAGCCTTGTACATCATATGAAGGAATTAGGACCAAAGCCTTGATTGATTGACCATGAGAAATTAATAATTTATGCTATTTTTAATCACCTGTGTGGTGTGTTTTTATAATTTGCTCAGGCATTGAATTGTGCTTAGCCACCTGTACTGCAGGCTTTTTTATTTTTTTTTATTTTATATATAATAGAGGCACTTTTACAATAAGAGTATCTTGTATAAAGAATTGTGGATATCATGAAAATAATCATTGTACTTGGAGAACCAGAAAATATGAAGCCTTTTGTATCATTAAATTAATTTTCCTAACATATTTACTGCATGTTAGGGCTTTTAATTTTATTTGGAATGCAATAAATTAAATATTTATGTGTTCTATTTAATTTGTTTATTTTTCTTTATCACAGTGTTGCTGCTGGAGTTCAAACAATGCAATGTGTATTCATTATAATCAGTATATCAGTGGCTCATTATAACCACTAGCTGCTTTGCTATCTAAACTGATCTTTAGCTTTTGGCCCATGTCTCTTCTCTGTAATATATTCTTGATGAATAATATAAGGCATTGACTTTACTGTTTTAAATTTGATCGACAAAGCAGTGCACTGTTCGAGAATGCGATAAGCACTTCTGCTTTACACAAAATGATGGAAATAGCAGTGTGCTGATGAACCTAGTGAAGCACTTTTAAATACTTACACAACAAATATACATGGATGTGATTTAATGTAAGATGATTTTGAACAGACTTTGTGCAAATGAAACTCTCTTGCATGTTGTTTTGTATAATATTCCCTAAATTAATTGGACTAGCACCAAAGCTGTGATTTGATAATAACCCAATTACTAGAAATGTTCATGTTTGAAGAAAATGTGTATTTAGATGTTTTGTTTTTTCCCAATGTTTGTTTGATCTCACTGATTACTCTTTGCACTTTCTACTACTTCACTTACAGCTATTAGATCTATTCATATTCAGCCTGAATGATGTATGATGAAAGGGAACGCTTTCCATAATGATGCAATATCACATCATGAATTGTCTTTATTGAAATAGTTGTTTGTGACACAGTAAAGTATTTTAATAGACATTAAAGGTAATTAAACTAAACAGCCTACTTATTGAATATAGTCGTGCTTATGATTGGAAGGTTTCAGTGAGTGCATTGCTTCTCTTTACAAGCATGCCATATTAATAATGCGAAAGACATATTCAGAACAGTTTGAATAAATCTGTTTGTGTTGACTTTTGTGCCAACAGTTAATTGCCCTGCATCACAAAAGAAATATGTTCTGTCAGATATTGTGGAATATACATTTAGTCCCTCTGCAGGTAATGTTCAACTATCAAGTCTCATGAAGTTATTTGTTCTATTTTTCAGTGGCAGTGAAATGAGACAATTCCTCTAAATAACTGTGAAATAGCTTTTCTCATTGTGGGACTCCACTTTGATTTAGAGGCAGTGTGAGGCGGAGATAATTAGTAAAATGTTTTTTATATAGATCTCCCTTCCTTTTGCCAAGTCAAATTGCTGGCAGCCAACCTTGTTTTTTTTTTTTTTTTTTACATTATTGATGGCATTAAACTAGAGCAGCAGCATAATTAAACGAGCAGAGGAGAGTGGAATATTAAGAAAGCGCAATGATCTACCAGTGTCTGACACGCTGTGTGTAATTGGGGATTGTAGAGGATAATTAAAGCTCGGGTTTTCTGTTTAGCATGTTTACTTTTCTTATTTGAATCAGGTCTCAGCACATGCTGTAGTAGAAAATCAAACTGCAGGACCTGTTCTGGCTCCCAGTGTCAGATGGGGACAGACACCCATTAACCAGTCTACTCCCTGGGACACAGATGAACCCCCTAGCAAACAACTGAGGGAAAAGGATAATACAGGTAAAGAATGGCAGTGGATTTTGTATCTTTGTATTTGTACTGTCAAAATGATCTGCAAATAATTTCTGCAATGTTACCTTTAACATTTTGGTCTTTAGATTTTTTGAATGAATAGTTTTTATCCAGACGGAGTATATGAGTCACACATTAACTTCCTCTCCTCAGGTCAGCTATGGCCCCCAACAGTGCCCACAGTGAGCCAGGCGAGTCTTCTTTCCCACACTTACGGCATTCCCCAACAACCGGCTTATAGCCACGGAGTGACTGTCCAGGCACCCATCATAGGTGCTACTCCTCCCCTTCAAACTGCTGTGCCCCCGCCTCACCCGCTTCTGCCCTCACACTATCAGCTGACCCAACCGCCCTCACAGCCACTGGCTAGCATGGTACTCAATGTTCACAGCCAGACCCTGGGCCTCACCGGTCTGCCCCCCATCGCCATGTCTCCTATGCCTGGAGTATGCCAGGTCACTCAGACCGGCCAAACAGTGATCGGCAATGGCCATCTCAACCATACCATGGTGCAGCCGTCTACGACATTAACCAGCAGCATTCCGATGATAAATGGACAAGCATCTGTACACCCTCCTCCTACCAATGGCTGCACCACTCAAGAGACTGCCAACAGCCTGCAGATGCTCCGCACGGTCGGCATGGGGAAGTATGAGTTCACAGACCCTTGGCATCCCAAAGGTAACATTGTCCTCGACTTCAAATTTTTATTTGAAATTTAAGCGACTGTGTTTTTTTTTTCTTCTTTTTTTAAAAGAGTGTGTGGGCAGATATTGGTGAAGCAATAACCCTGGGAAAACGTGCTTTCTCAGTCCAAACAGCTGATGATCTTGAACACATTTATTACTTTCTTGACTATCGCCCTCAATAAATGCTCTCATTCATCTCTTTCTCCAAGCGGATAAATGCACTCTGCTTTGTTTTCCTTTTCCACGTGTTTTCCTTTTTTTCATCCTGCAAATGCTATTATGATAACTTTATGAAGTCTTAGGGTTAGCTTCTGCAATATTTTGCAGTATGCTCAGCAAACAAGTGCCTTTATGATTAATGTGAGTGACATAGTATTAAAGGTGGAGGCTGGTGAGTAATATTTATCATTTCACCTTTAGTTGCTTCTTTATGGTGCTGTATATTCACCATAAAAACCACAAATTGTAACAATCAACAATGAGTATATGCTCATGGATATAAACCAGCTTATGCCATAATCGTTGGTATATACTGTTTGTGCAGCAGACTGTGATGGTGCATAAACTGTAGTGCTTGATTTATCTTTCTGTTTTCCATCTTACGGGCATTAAATAATACATTTCCTGCCTAGCTTACATGAAACAAATGGAAAACAGTTGGTCACGTAATCAGTATGGGAAATTGTGTGCGCTTTTGTCTGATGGTGGAATCTAGATATTCTGCTGAGCTAAAGGCAAAAAATATGTTCCATGCCTCTCCTTTAAATTGCATGTCATGTTGCATCACTAGTAATATTAATCTTCTATAGAAGGAGCGATGTGAAGACAGGGAGCAGCTTTGCTCTCTACTTATCAGCTTGTCACTAAAAATGGAAGGTCCGTTCAATAGATCATCATCACTGTCTTTAAGATCCCTAAAGTTAATTCATGAGCTCCCCAAGGTTCCCATGTCAGAGTAAAGGGAAAAAAAAAAAAAAAAA
>JAFFST010010573.1:15105-31814 GCA_022414735.1 Noturus placidus
GAGACTGTGAGAGAGGTGCTGTGGTGGGGGTGGGGGTGGCAATAAACAAGCCTGCAATAAATTTCCTTCTTAGGTATTCTCAAAATGTTTTCAGAGTTAATGGATCTGCATCTGGACAGAATATACCGGTAATCAGACTGATAATCAGATCTACCTGGTGAATAAAATATTTGAATATTAAATATAAGGTAAAATGAAGTATTCAGTCAGTTGTATATGTTCAAATTATAGTACACCATCTGTATGGACAGAGTGAATGTAAAAGTGAATGGCAGAGTGAATGTTAAAGACTTTTGCTGTCATTGCACAGAAATACAGTGTATAGTCAAGTTTCATCCAAATATATTATCAGACAAACCTATTACAGTGGGGGAAAAGGATCTAATCCCCTAATGATTTTGTATATTTGCCCACTAACAAAGAAATGATCAGTCTATAATTTTAATGGTAGGTTTATTTTAACAGTGAGAGACAGAATAACAACAAGAAAATCCAGAAAAACGCATGTCAAAAATGTTCTAAATTGATTTACATTTTAATGAGGGAAATAAGTATTTGACCCCTCTGCAAAACATGACTTAGTACTTGGTAATGACTTAGTAATTACTTTTCATATTCAATGCCCTGGCTGAGGGAAGGAGGTTCTCACCCAAGATTTGACGGTACATGGCCCCGTCCGTCGTCACTTTGATGCAGTGAAGTTGTCCTGTCCCCTTAGCAATAACATAGCAATAGCAATAACACCCACAAAGCATAATCTTTCCACCTCCATGTTTGATGGTGGGGATGGTGTTCTTGGGGTCATAGGCAGCATTCCTCCTCCTCCAAACACGGCGAGTTGAGTTGATGCCAAAGAGCTCCACTTTGGTCTCATCTGACCACAACACTTTCACCCAGTTGTCCTCTGAATCATTCAGGCGTTCATTGGCAAATTTCAGATGGGCATGTATATGTGCCATCTTGAGCGGCGGCGCTGCAGGATTCCAGTCCTTCATGGCGTAGTGTGTTACCAATTGTTTTCTTGGTGACTATGGACCCAGCTGCCTTGAGATCATTGGCATGATCATCTCGTGTAGTTCTGGGCTGATTCCTCACTGTTCTCATGATCATTGCAACTCCACGAGGTGAGATCTTGCATGGAGCCCCAGGCCGAGGGAGATTGACAGTTCTTTTGTGTTTTTTCCATTTGCGAATAAGCACACCAACTGTTGTCACCTTCTCACCAAGCTGCTTGGCAATGGTCTTGTAGCCATTCCAGACTTGTGTAGGTCAACAATCTTGTCCCTGACATCCTTGGAGAGCTCTTTGGTCTTGGCCATGGTGGAGAGTTTGGAATCTGATTGATTGATAATAATTTATCAATTTGTATAGCGCTTTTTTACAATGGTACATTGTCTCAAAACAGCTTTTACAGAAATATCATTTTTACATTTACACACACCAATGGTAGCAGAGCTGCCAGCTTGCCATTGGGGGCAACTTAGGGTTCAGTGTCTTGCCCAAGGACACTTCGGCATGGGATCACCCGGGCCGGGATTCGAACCACCAACCCCACGGTTAGTGGATTAGTGGACAACCCGCTCTACCGACTGAGCCACAGCCGCCCTTGATCGCTTCTGTGGACAGGTGTTTTTTATACAGGTAACAAGCTGAGATTAGGAGTACTCCCTTTAAGAGTGTTCTCCTAATCTCAGCTCGTTGCCTGTATAAAAGACACCTGCGAGCCAGAAATCTTTCTGATTGAGAGGGGTCAAATACTTATTTCCCTCATAAAAATGCAAATCAATTTATAAAAATGTTTACAGGCTTTTTTCTGGATTTTCTTGTTGTTTTTCTGTCTCTCACTGTTCAAATAAACCTAGCATTAAAATTATAGACTGATCATTTCTTACCAAATATGAATCAGATACTGAGGCACTTCAATTTTAAGTAATTAGAAATATATTTAATCAAAGGGATATGATCTGTCCTGCCTTCTCCTGTATGTATTATGTAAGGAACCAGTTTAACAAATGCAGTCAGTTTCAATAAAGCTGTATAATACTTTGCTAGCTAAGTGTGATTTTGTCAAAGTGAATGTCAGGCTTTGATCAAATTGCTGGTTAGCTATGTGAGAAACAGACATAAGCCAAAGTTTATATTGCAATTGGATCCCGGCTGTCAAAATGTCGATGATTCCATTTTCAGATATTATTTTTGTACATGGTTGTGTGTGTGGTGCTGGTACAAGTGTATAAGGTGCAGCAGCATCTATTTAAAACTCTTAAATACCCAAGCACCACATACAACACACCATCTCTTTTAAAGTAAATGTTCATTATGACCAGGGGCATTAGCTGGACTGTTAATCCTCTGGGACTGAGCCCAGATTCCTCTTCATGCATTTTTTCCTTTTTCTTCCTCATATATTTTTTCTTCATGCAAGTTTTGTTTTATGGAAGCTACGGTAACTTTGCTGTCAATGAATGACATGATCAGAAAAAGTTGGATTCATTATAAAACTTGCCCCAGGTGTTGTCACTGTTTGTAGCACTACCAGACGGATAAAATATAAAACTTTTCTAACTAGGCTAGTTTCGTGTTGCTAGCCAAGGCGAAGCACAGTTTAGCTATGGGTTTAGCTGCTACAGTGCCATGCAAAGTAAATTATCTTTCTTTATGCTCTGCTCATATCATGTTCACGTAAACTGGAACTCCTGGAGACAATGGCTGCATTTACATGGACAACAATAATCCACTCTTAACCCGATTAAGACCATACTTTCATTAAGAATTTACTATGTAAACAGCAATTTTTACTTACCTTAATCTAATTAAGGTCATACTCGAATTAAGCTCTAATCGAATTAAGACAGATGGAGTACTCCTGTTTTAGTCATATTATGGACGTGTATTACGGACATGTAAACACCTTAATCACATTATGAACATCATGTGAGAGTTTTCACCGCATTTTGGGACAGGACACGATCACACACGGCCGTTCTCAACATTTTACGGCGAACAATAGAGTACGGCTGCGTCCAAAACCACATTCTTTCCTACTATAGGCCTGTAGTGGGGAAAAATACATGTATCTCGGCTACTGTATAGCGGAAAGTACGCGGTTTGAGACGCAGCCCACGGCTCCAAGTAGTTGTCTATTAACATGAACAGCATAACAAATAATTAACTGCAATTAAAGCGTTCGTAAAAACAATTGAATAAAAACACCCAAAACTGTATATGTTACCGTAACGAAGACGAACTGTATGTTGCTACGTGAAATTCTGGAGGGACGTCAGATGGCGTGGCGCGGTGACGTAATGACACGGGCTGTTAATCTAATTATGATCTATAACATGTAAAACAGGAACATGACAGGAGTATTCTAAAAGTGACTCATGTAAACACCTTAATCACATTATTATCTAAATCTGAGTAAGGTCAATAATTGTGATTACTGCTGTCCATGTAAACGTGGTCATTTAAACACCTTGTTTTCCAGCTCAGCATGAGATGTTAGTGTTTCAGTTTCAACCCTTTTACTGGTTAAAAAATTTCACACATTGACTGTGTGAGCTAGCGCTTAGCAGAAATGAGACCTGTCGGCCAATAAGACACAAGTATTTCCATGTCGTTTCCTGTCTGATTGGTCTCTGCTCTGTTCACTGAAGATTTAAAATTACTAGACCGCCGTCTTCCGTCTTCTTTTACTGACCTTCAGTTACATGGTGACAAACCGCTCCAAGTGGAGAATTATTCGTGGCTAAAGAAAAAATCTTCAGGGCTACAGCCCTATTGCCCAAGCCTGGTTACGCCCCTAGTTACGGCCTCTTGATATTGACGAGTATGGCAAATTTATATATAACAATGAAAATGTATTAATCCTTTTACATATGCAATTTGTATTTGGCTTCACTTTAGATTATGCAGTCCTTTTATTTGAGGTGAAACATTTAATAGATTTAAAATGTGTTAACACTGTTTGAGACATTATAGGATTCATTTCCCAACAGAGAGGTCTGAACAGTGAAACAACTGAAATTCTCTTTTATCTAACTCATTAGATTTTCATGGATTGTTTTATGGAGTGTTGGGCTGCATTGAATTAACCTTGAGGTGCAGGTCACATTGAAGAGACAGGTCAAGTGCCTGAACTATGGAAAACTTAAAACTTTTAATGATGTGTAACAAGGCATTGTGTGAATAATCACTCTATCTGAATTTTTATTTGACCAATTCAAGCCAAGAGAACATTTGTATTCAAAATAAAAATATTGATGCTATAGTATTTATAAAATGATAAATCATGTCAAGGCATTTTCCAGTTTAAATGTGATATAGCAACCAACAAAATTCAAGTGAAAACAAATAGAAATGTTTTGAGGAGAAAAAAAACATGAAAAAATGTTGAGGGGTGTGCAGAACTGTGCACACCCTTTAACTAATACTTTGTTATAGTACTTTTAGCTTGTAATGCAGCACTCGGTCTATTTGGGTAAGAGTCTACCAATGTAATACATATTGATTTTGCAATTTTATTCCACTCTTCCTTTCAAAAATTCTCCAGATCTATCAAATTCCAAGAGGACCTCTTGTGCACAGTCATTCCACAGGCATTTATTTTTGATCGTGTGAAGATCTGGATTTTTTTTTTTACTTGGATTTGTGCTTTGAGCCATTATTTTGCTGGACAGTAAAATTGTTTATTCATCTTCAGGTGTCTAACAAAGGCCTGCAGGTTTTGTGCCAAAATATATTAGTATTTGGAGTCATTAATGATTCACTCTATCTTGTATAAAGTCCCAGTCTTGTATAAAGTCCCCAGCTAAAGAGAAGCGGCCCTATGGCATGTCGCTACCACCACCATGCTTTGCTGTAGGTATGGTGTTCTTTGAGTGATAAGCTGTCTTGTTTTTGTGTCAGACATGTCTTTTAAATTTAAAAGTTTAATTTAAATTTCTGTCTGGTCTAATCAGACCATAACACATTTTGGCAAATAGTTTTGGGTGATTTGGTTGAGCTTGGATGTTTTTTGTTTTTATGAGAAAAGACTTCTGTCTAGTCACACTACCCCATAGCCCAGACATCTAAAGAATATGAGAGATTGTTGAGAGAGTGACCAGTGCATGCCAGATATTCCTACAGCCCCTTTAATATTGCTTCCCTGATAAGTTTCGGATGGAGGTCTTGTTCTTGGTGATGTTATTGTGATGCCTCATTTTCTCCACTTATTAATGATGGTCTTCAAGGTGTTCCATGGTACATTTAATGCTTTGGAAATTGTTTCGTACCTCTCTCCTAATTGATACCTTTCAACAATGAAATCCTGTACATGCTTTGTAACTGGCTTAGGCAAACTAAGATGTCAAGAAAGTCCTATAGATACAGTGGATCTTTATTTGGGGTTAATCTAAATCACTTCATTGATGACAGGTTTGAACAGGGTTTTGAATGTGATTGCTTCACTGTAAGCACAGTCATATGCACCATTATAAAAGAGTGTGCAAACTTAAGCAACCAGGTCATTGCATGTCTTTGCTCTTACTTGCATTTTATTGGTTGCAATAGTTAAAGGTGGAAAAAGATCTGATGTTATTTCTCTTGGTTTCATTTTTAAAATATTGCAAAACCCTTCCATTTTAACAGGGGTATGTAGACTTTTTTAAAATATATAATTTAATACAATTGTTACACAAAACATTGTAAGAGTCATCATATCCATCTTGTCCTGGCCTCGGGCATTGCCCGTATCTGTAGACACGGCTTTGTGTTTAATTGGTAGAGAGGAGAGAAAAAGAATGGTCTCATTCAGCGAGCTCTGAGGCTCTTTGTAAACAGAGTTTGCATTCATTTATTCTGACTTTATCCTCGTATGTGTCCTACTAGTGAGAGCGCTTTTGAGTGTGTTTCATCCCCATATCTGTGCTTCTATTGTTCTCAGTTCAGCACGCCTTTTGTGTGGAAGGACACATTTCACAACTTCAGCATTCTTTCTAGAGAGCAAAGAGCGCTCCCTGTAGACTATACTGCATCTGTGTGCACCCTTTATTTAAGTATTTAAAAAAATGTTTTTATTAGTAGTTATGTGAAATATACGGTATTGTCATGTTTTTAAAGGCCATCGTACATTATATTCATACCAATGTTTGTTTTTTTTTCCCTCTAGGGTGTCATTTTAGACAAGATCAATGTTCTTTCTTTAGTAAGAATAGCTTGAGCTGGTTAATGGTTGTTCCACCTCCAGAGAGCCCTGACCCATTTAAATAGAAAATAATTAGCTGCCATGCTATTCACACACCCCAGTCAAATTAACAAGGAACATTTTAAACAGATGATCACATATGTCCCTACCATTTTTGTCAGGCCATTAATATGTAGCACTGTGAGTTTTTTTTTTTTTTTTTTTTTTTTTAATTAAGGGAATTTTAAATTCTTAAACCCTATTAGCTGTGCACTGTGAATCATCTTCCTAATACTTGGTTCTGATGTAGAGATGAAATGAGATGTCAAGGTTTTACATACAGTTAAGATAATTGTTTAGAAAGGAAGAATGAGTTGAACATTTACAAAAAAATGTAAAGCTGGAAGAGACAAGTGTGTGTGTGTGTGTGTGTGTGTGTGTGTGTGTGTGTGTGTGTGTGTTTGTGTGTCATATAGAATATATTATGAGTTCTACATTATCGAGTCCGTGCAAAAAACATGTTAGAGTTCCAAACATTAGTTTTCTAGCACAAAATTAAATGTTATAGAAAAATGTGTGTATGTCAGTAAAGAAAGCAGCATATTATGTAAGACACTTTTCAGTCAAAAAACACGATGACGTCTGCTGGGTTTTGCCTCGATTGTACCTCGAACTACTTATATATTTTTTTAAAGCAAATGGTCGTCACACCAAATACCGACTTTGTTTCATTTATTAATGTTTTCTGCTCCACCCATTCAGCCAAGCAAGTGGCAGTAGGACAGTGCAAAAAAAATAGCAGATAATAGTTCAAGAGCTTCGGTTATTGTTCAAAACAAACACTTTAACCTAGTTAAAAATACTGTAGTTTTAGGTGCCAGATGGGTTGAAGTGAGTATTTCAGAAACTTCTGGGATTTTCATACATAACAGTCTTTAGAGTTTGCAAAGATCGGTACAGAATAGTAAGTGGCATTACTAGTGAATGAGGTCGGAGAAGAATGCTTATACTGGGTTCAATCTGACAGGAAGTTTACGGTAACTAAAATGACCTCTCTTTAGAACTTTGGTGAGCAGAAATGCATCTCAGAACAGTCACCATAGCCTTCGTGTCATCTCAAACCAGTCTGGCCTTTTTCCTCCTGGTTTCCATATACGGCAAGGTGTTTCTGCTTGCCGAACTGCCAGTGGATGTTTTTTGTTTTATGCATCATGCTGTGTAAACTCTAGAGACTGTTTTGAGTGAAAATCCCTTTATTATATTACAGTTATTTCTGAAATATTCAAACCAGCCTCCATTAACTGCAAAAAAACATTAGATTATATTAGAAAAACAAAGATTAATTTAATTTGTATAATTATGTTGCCTTAAAATGAAGAGACCAGTTGTGCTTCATTCAAAATGTAACTATCCTGGAATTATCCCTGGCAGAACAGAACATGCCATTCCAAGCCAGGAAATGTGTCACAGTGTATACATGTTGTAGTGATTATTTTTGTAAACTGACAAAATCGAACACTGTATTGAATTCATTAAAAACATCCTAATAAAAAACAGATCATCAGAACTAGTTGAAATTACAGAGTATGGGGGTGGGTGGGTCTCCTCAACCACCACTAGTGTGTAGTAGTATCCACCTGGATGATGTGATTGCAGCCATAGTGTGCCAGAACGCTCACCACACACCAACTACTGGTGGAGAGGAGAGATTGATGTAGCCAATATAGGAATGGAGATTATTAGGGGGCCATGATGGAGAAGGGCCAATGGGGGAATTTCGGCAGGACTCCAGGGTATACCCCTACTCCTTTACGAGACATGTGCTGGGATTTTTAATGACCACAGAGAGTCAGGACCTCGGTTTAACGTCTCTTCCAAAAGACTGATCAACTCAGGTCAAGTAGCTTTTATTGTCATTTCAACCATATACAGCTGGTACAGTACACAGTGAAATGAAACAACGTTCCTCCAAGATCATGGTGCTACATAAAACAACACACTGAACACATGAGACGGCACAGAACTAAATAAGATGATGGATGTGAGTGCAACGGGACGTTACTCGATGGGGCAGTAGTCGTTGAGGCTTTCCATGGGTTGAGTCTGCGGGTTGAGTTTTCCTCACATCAGCCGTGGTTAGACACAGCATCTGGTTGTTGGTAGGAGGGGTGGACTTCCTTGCCGTAACATCATTTTGCACCTCAAACTGAGCATAGAAATTGTTCAGTGCATCTGTAAGGGAGGCATCATTGTCACAGGCAGGTGATGTTGTCCTGTAGTTGCTGATGGCCTGAATGCCCTGCCACATGTGCTGTGTGCCGCCACTGTCCATGTAGTGACTGTGGATTTTCTGGGTGTGCACGTCCTTTGCATCTCTTGTGGCCTGGAACAGTTGGGATCTCTCTGTTCTAAGGACCAACTTGTCACCTGCCCTGAAGGTGGAGTCTCAGGTCCTCAGCAGTATACGCACCATCGCAGTCATTCACGGCTTCTCATTGGAGCATGTGGTGATGGTCTTGGAGACAGTAATGTCATCAATGCACTTGCTGATGTAACTGGTCACTGTTGGCTTCCTCCAAGTTGTTGGAGTCGCTGTCGGTTGCAGCCTCCCTGAACATGTGCCAGTCCGTGTGCTCAAAACAGTCTTGAAGGTCAGAGGTGGCTCCTGCTGGCCAGGTTTCCACTTGCTCCAAACTGCTTCAAACAGACACTTGACAAGTAGTCTGTATGCTGGGATTAGCATAACAGAGATGTGGTCTGAGTAGGCAAGGCGGGGGGCGGGGCTCAACCCGTACGCGCCATTTTAGATCCGGAGAGGCCACTGCGTGCTACTGTCGCGCCGCCATGTTGGAACCATCAGTTAATACAATAGTGCAGTGTTCACTATAATTCAATGTGATCTTTCTTTCTTTCTTTCTTTCTTTCTTTCTTTCTTTCTTTCATGCACTTCTTCTTTCCTTACTTTTTCTTTCTTTCTTCCCCCCTTTGTTCTTTCTTTTTTTTTTTGTTTGCCTTACTTTCTGAAGGGAGTGTAAAGATTTACTGCGGAACGCATTTTAGACCAGTGAATATTTGAATCCATGCTAAATCACAGCTTTTTCCTTCGGGATTCAACATCTTGACATCAACAGTCCCATGTGTCTCTTTTGTAGATGTGTAGCCAAATGTTTTTTCTAATGAGACTGTTGACCTTCTGCTCTTTCTGGTACACAGATCTCTCCCCATATATTTCACGGTTTTTATTCCCCATTTCCTTCATCTTTTTCAGCTCTTTAGATACACAAACAAATTGTTCTCTTTTTAATCATGTGCTTTTGACACACTCAGTTTAAATTGCTATTTGTGTTCTTTCTCTTGTTCTACAGAAATGTTGAAAGAATTGAACCAGCAGCGGCGAGTGAAAGAATTTACAGACCTGAAAATAATTGTTCAAGGCAAAGAGTTTGAAGTCCATCAAAATGTTCTAGCTTCCTGCAGCTTGTATTTCAAGGACATGGTTAAAAGGTTTGCCTCTCTCCTGTTGTTGATCCACTCTGTTCTTTTTATAGGGCACATTTGTGTGGCTTCCTTTACCCTCCCATTCTCTTGCAGGTGCGAAGACTTCGGTTCCTATCACAGGGCCAGTAGCCATTCCTCCTGTCAAATAAATGAATGTGTATAATTGTTGCAAAAGGTCAGCACTTATCCTGCCCTTTCATTTCCATGCACTGAATGAGCAAATTTACATTTTAATGGGCAGAAAAAAAGTTCCATGACTGGGGATTTTCTTTTTTTTTTTTTTTTTTTTAAATGTATTGTAAATGTCAAACTTTATCTGACATATTAGATTAGCACTTCACTCTGAATCTTCCCTTCAAGTGCTTGGAGTTGTAGTTGTAGCTGTCCTAAATTCATCAGTTATCTGCTGTGAATAAATGCAAATTGCTATGCAAATGTACAGACAACTCATTCATAAATCCACATAACAGTTAAATTCACACAGAAAACACTTTTGTTTTGGATTTTATGAGAAAATTGTCTTGCTTTTGACCTTTTTATGGCATGTTTTCTTCAGCTGGGTAAAACTGGCTGTTAGTTTTCTGGAAAGTGCATGTTGGACGATGCATGCAAACAGTAACATGATGTACAGAGACATTTTATTCCGTTTGTTCATCAACCTTTCAAAAACATTCATTATGTGACTTCACAAAAGTCCCGCAATGGCACCAGACAGACAGAATAAAGGAAGCCCATAACCCAGTGTGTGCAGACACAGAGAGCCTTTTCAAACCCCATGATGCATAGATGCCTCAACTGATATTAGCTTCTTAGGATGAAGAAGCTTTTTGAGCTGAAAGAGATATCGATTCTGAAAATGTTGCTTTGTGATCTTTAGGATATGTGATAAATTGTACATCTGTACCTTAAGACTGTGTTCTCTAAGATATGTAGGAAAGGTGGAGAGGAATGAAAAGATGCCCTGATTAGAAGAAATAATCCCTGAAGGGTCAATGATGTCATTACATAATCGGGAGGACCCTTATAGCCACACTTTATTCATTCATTCATTCATTCAATCAATTCATCTTTATTAAACGCTTTATCATGTTCAGGATTCTGGTTCTTTTGAAGAGCCAATCCCTGGAACACTGGGCATGAGGTAGGAATAAGATGCCAGACCATGCACACATATTTGCACCTTGGGGCAATTTATCCACCTAACAATATGTTTTTGGAAGGTGGGAAGAAACCTGAGGGAAACCCACACAAACACAGGGAGAACGTCAAAATCTCCACATTGACAGCAACCCTAGCTTTCCAGATTGGCTTTGAGGACCCTGGAGCTGTTAGATTTTTTACTGTCATGGCCTTAACATGTTAACATGGTTAATGTCTCTGCCTTGCCCCTCTGGGGTTGGGGGTTCAAATCCAAGTTCTGCCCTGTGAGAACAGAGCTCTCATGTTCTCCCTGTGCTTCAGGGGTTTTCCTCTAGGTACTCCGGTTTCCTCCCCAGTCCAAAGAAATACATTATAGGCTGATTGGCATTTCCAGATTGTCCATAGTGTATGGATGTGTGTGTGTGTGTGTGTGTGTGTGTGTGTGTGTGTGTGTGTGTGTGTGTGTGTGTGAGACTGTGCCCTGCGATGGGTTGGCACCCTGCCCATGGTTTCCCCTGCCTTGTGCCCCGAGTTCCCTGGGATAGGCTCCAGGCTCACCTTGTGTGGGGTAAGCTCTATGGAAAATGGTGGAACGGATGGATTTATTCTCACTTATCTCTTTGGGGAAACTCTCACAGAGATGTTCAAAGTAGTACCCTTTTTGGAAGCAATGAACTTTTAAATAACCCTTTAAAGAACCTTTTCTTGCAGTAATGAATTAATACCAGATTAATTTCCTCAACAAATCCAAATGCTTATTTTAAGTCATAGCTCCAAGTATAGTTGAATTTCACACTATTGTTGAAGGTTAAAACGAGGTATTAGGCCATTGTGTAGTTCAGTGTGCACACTAAGTCAGCATACTGATCATTAATACTCATACATTTACATTCAGCTTTGCAAGCCAGTCTTTATGCCCTTATTATCCATCATGCAAGATGCAGTGAAGCCACAAGGACAAATTTAAAGTGGAACTCTGGCCCTTTGGATTGTGGATTTGGTCTGAGCTGTGTTATCCTATCTTGCGAGCAGCAGCGATGAAAATTGCATTAGGAGCAATAACACTGAGTGTAGATTTGACTCTGTTCTCAGTGGAGCACAAAATGTGCTGATACACCTCTCCAAGCTATTTGAGTTCCATTGCTGTTTGAAGGGTGAATAGGATGCGAGGTTATCTTAAAACACAGTTTCCAGGGTTTTTTTTCACTCTCTCCATCCCAGTGTGAACACTTAAATAACAACAATTGCTATAAGCAAAGATGGTGGTAGAGAAACGTTCAGCCATTTTCCTGCCATGTAATGTTGCTACATCTGTGTGATTCTTTTCTGGAGAGTGGAGTCTAAAAAAAAAGCTTGAGAGAGCTGTGTTATTCAATTGAAAAACCTGAGCAAGACCTTTTCAAGGGTTAATTTTTTTCATGAATTTTTTTTTTTTTTTTATAATTTTCTTTGTTGAAATTTGCTGCCTGTAGATGTGCTCCTATTCAAGTCATGTAATGGATTTTTTTTCAAGATCCATTCCAAATTCGGTCAACATATCGATATTTTCATTGATCCATGCATTAGCCTGTGATCTCAATTTGATGTCCGAGGAATGGCACACTATTGATGGTGCACAACAAGCCTTGTTTTGAAAAGAGAGTCGGTCAATGTCTGCTCATCCATCTTTTTTTTCTTTCTTTTTTTTTTTGTCCACATCAATGACGCATGTATATCTAATCATCTGTAAGCAGCACCTGCTGTTTTCCTCCTGCTTAGAGAAAAGCTGCATTAAAAACTAAATCACCTCTTTAGCACATCATCCATTTGGCCGATGTGCTTTCAGATGCAGTGTGCATTTATTTAGAGTGTTCTGTGTGTTTTTGTGATAAGCATATTTGAGATAACCTCACTTATCCTCAAAGACCCGTTTTTGTTGTTATTGATGTTTTTAATTAATGTTTAGTGTCTGTGTCTGACAGTGTTAATACTTACGGTACAGTGATAGTACAATACTACTAGTGTAGTTTACAGATAGGGAAAATATTTACCTTCATGCAGCATCATTGTATTGTACACACACATAAAACGTACATACTTTATTCACACACTATAGTGGACTGTACCTTACAGTTGGTTGGTGTAAAGCGTAAAAGCCCTGATTTACTAAAGGTTTGTATGTGGAAGAACACACAAACAATGATAGTACCCCTGACAAAAATGTGCACACTTATTTCAGTAGCAGCTCATCCATAGGAGCAGGTGGAGCATATATTACTCTTCATAACATCCTCATTCACAACTCCACACATTTCAAATTAAGTTACAAATGCTTTTCTCTTTTGAGTGACCAACCGTTTAAAATGTTAGCCAATATGCCATGATTTGCTCACCTTCAAGATGTTGCGCAATCATGGGGCACTGCCCCTTTTAGCTCCACAGAGTTATTATTGCACCTAGTGACAAAAATGGGAACTGTAACAGCACTAATAGAACTAATAGAGGCCCATTGGGAGGGTCATGCTGCCCCATGATCTGTGGAGGAGCAGAGGACAGGACGAGTTATTACAGCGTTGCTAAATTGGCTATTTTAAAAGACTCTAGTCAACAGAATGTTATTTTATAGCCAGTTATCAGAATTAAATATAATACATGCCCACAAACAAAGGCAAAGTATAAGTGCAAACAGTGTGTCTATGATGTACATAACTATTTCCATTGTAACATGTATTAGATTGGGAAAGTGGAGTGGATAATTTCTGCATGCTGATAAAAAAAAAATTAATAAAAAAAAAACCATTACGTTTCCCCTTTCTAATTCTTGAATGATTTGAGTCAGAGTGACATCTTTTGTGTGGTTTTGAGATGTTAGGGCGAGATGTTAGGGCGGCTGTGGCTCAGTCGGTAGAGCGGGTTGTCCACTAATCCACTAATTGTAGGGTTGGTGGTTCGAATCCCGGCCCGGGTGATCCCATGCCGAAGTGTCCTTGGCAAGACACTGAACCCTAAGTTGCCCCCGATGGCAAGCTCGCACCTTGCATGGCAGCTCTGCTACCATTGGTGTGTGAGTGTGCACTCATTTGTAAGTCGCTTTGGATAAAAGTGTCTGCAAAATGAATAAATGTAAATGTAGATGTATTTGGGCTGGAAATTTTGCTGAAACCTGGCAAGCTATTTGTTATACTGGGACACATATGGGAAACACACCTGCTGTATTGAACAGTTGAACAAAAGCTACTAAAATGAGTGTATGCTGGATGTTTTTTCTCGACCCTCAACTACCTCTGATGGGGTTACTCTAAAAATTCACAAGATAGTAGCCTGTAGCATAAGTTACATGTGAAAGCCTGTGGACTTAATTTAGTTTGAGGCTATGTTAGTAACATCATCTTGACCTACCTCAATCTACACAAGCTCTACTAGCTCAATTACTAACTCTGGTAGCTTATTTACTAACAGGGTCTATGAAGATTGTACCTCGCACATGAGCAAAATAATAGGTCTTCTCTGTTTTGTGCGTTTGGATTAATGAATATGCAATTTAGGGAATCTGCCTAAAGGTGCAAAATACGTGCCGTCAATGCACATCTATTAAATTTGCACCTGCAACGCAATTTAATAAACCTGAACGTCACTTTGGGAACTGCAATTAGATGCGCAAATACAAGTTGAAGACTAAATCACACCATTTACTAAGTTTTAATAATGAGAAGGTTTATCTGAATTGTGCTTTAGTAAAAGAATTTAATTCGTAAGTTTGTATTATGACAGTAAAGGTGGTTTCACTCGTTTCATATTAGATTCACGTACAGTATTAGCGTTTAGTCAGCCTTTGAAAAGAAATTGTCATTCACGTTTGTCTCAATAACTTGCATATCTAATGTCTACACACAATTATTCATTTATTCATATAATATTTTAAATAGTTCTCAAGTTTCAACAGTTTCTGTGTTTCCCACTGCTTTTAGTCAGTATTATACTTGAGTTTCCTTCCTCACTTTCCACTTCTGAGAGTCTCTGATGTTGAGCTTCTGGCTCACAGAAACATCCCCTGACTTTGCATGTGATATAATTCACGTAGTTTTTTGATATAAATTATGCATCATTTGCCAACTTTTTGCACGCAGCGTATCCCAATCCACATGCAAATTAGTGCTCATTATTTTGTGTTTTAACAAATTAGTGCCGAAGTCTCCAAGCAATGCATGCACACATTTTCCGATTTTGATACCAATCCAACCTTTTTTTTGTTTGTTTTAATTAAAGAAACTTCCACATAGACAGCCAGTGTCTATTATTTTCATTTGAGGAAAATAGGAATTGTGGCCGTTTATAGCCTTCATCCTCCTCACATCACCAGTAATTCCTCTGCTTTGTTCGTTTGGTCATATTGGTTATATTGGTTATAGTGAGTGTAGGTAAAGAGCAGTGCTTGTTATGAAAATTATTGTTTGCCCTGCTAAAAGCACAAACTTATTTCCAAAACACGGTGTTTGTACAGGGACTGTATTCCTGAAGCTGTCAATTCACATTTCCTGTAAGCAAACAACTGATCGCACAGTGGACTCGGCTGACTTTACTAATTTGATTATTTTTTTCTTTCTTTCTCTCTCTCTCACACACACATATCCTCGCGCCACTCAGTCGTCGATTACTTTGGCTTTTTGATTTGTGATATTTCTACTCCTGCATTTCAACTGAGCACAACAAGCTGCATTTTGATTTCTTTCTTACTTTCTTTCTTTTTGTTTTGCTTTTCTTTTCAGGAGTAACATTCTTGATTTTCCAGCCACTTCCAGAGATTTACCCCTCACCTCATATTGTACTTTTGCCTCTTCCCCCAGTCAGGCCTATATGACGACTAATACAACAGTTCATACACAGGCCATGGTGCACTTTACTTTGGCAGCAGCTGAAAGGTGTTTTGAGACTAAACCCAGGTCCCAGTCATGGAACGGTACCTCTCCCAATGATGGATGGCTGCTGGCTCTCTGTGGCAGGACCGACTCTCTCCCTCTCCTCTCCTTCCCTACTTTCATTCTCTCTCTCTCTCTCTCTCTCTCTCTCATTCTCTTTTCCACTGTCTGTCCTCATCTCAGATCATTTGTGTGCCTATCATGCTTATTTATATTTATTGCATATACAATACCAAACAAAATGTACTACCAGCAATTTTGTATTTCATTATGTCAAAAAAAAACATTGCATTTATTTTTTAGTTGGTACATCTGTGTATTAATTGAAATGTATTCAAATATCCAGTTTGCACACCATTTGCTCCTTTTGTTAAATTGCTGTAAAAGTTTTAATCAAACGTTAACAAATAGCGACAGTGATAATCTTTTCTTATTGGTGATCACTAATTACTGTTAGAATGACAGCTGCTTTTATATAAATAAGTATACAATTTTATAATTGTATGTGAAGCAAGAATTATGCGATCTTTCTTGTCATGTAACAAAGACAGATTAGATCTGTATCCATACACCGTATTAGTACTCCAAATATTTGTATCAGTATCTAGATTTGGATTTAAGCATGACATGGATGACCCCGACAAGGCAGTTCCAAGGGATGAATGAATGACTTAACATTATAAACGCATCTCTGTAAGTGCATCGTTTACGCTTGTGTTAATGAATGTGTTGCATTGTCCCGCAAGCTTCATATATGACCGGAAATACGTAGTGCGCCTCCTAATCCTAGCTGTTTGAAATGTATTGACTGATCATTTCAAAATAATGTATTTGGTTACATCCCCAATATACAGTATATGCAATAACCATGTGATAAAGCAACAACTCAGACCACAGGCAGTGACGCAGTTGTCAGTTGAGTTTAACTTTGCTGTAGGGCCAATACAAACATCTGAAGTGACTTTTGTGTGTGTGTACGTGTGTGTGTTTTTTATACACACACATATACA
>JAFFST010010573.1:35618-54870 GCA_022414735.1 Noturus placidus
TTCTTGTATAGTGGCATTACTTGTATTGTTCTCTGCTTGATATCACTTTGCTTGTATTTCTCATTTTGTAAGTCGCTTTGGATAAAAGCGTCTGCTAAGTGAATAAATGTAAATGTGTTAAATTTGGTGTCATCGCTCTCACACTCCCTCATACTGATCACTGGACATTCAACATCGCACCTCATGGCAAAGAACTCTCTGAGGATCTGAAAAAAAGAATTGTTGCTCTACATAAAGATGGCCTAGACTATAAGAAGATTGCCAAGACCCTGACACTGAGCTGCAGCACGGTGGCCAAAACCATACAGCGGTTTAACAGGACAGGTTCCACTCAGAACAGGCCTCGCCATGGTCGACCAAAGAAGTTGAGAGCACGTGATCAGCATCATATCCAGAGGTTGTCTTAGGGAAATAGACGTATGAGTGCTGCCAGCATTGCTGCAGAGGTTGAAGGGGTGGGGGGGTCAGTCTGTAAGTTCTCAGACCATACACTGCATCAAATTGGTCTGCATGGCTGTCGTCCCAGAAGGAAGCCTCTTCTAAAGATGATGCACAAGAAAGCCCACAAACAGTTTGCTGAAGACAAGCACACTAAGGACACTGATTACTAGAACCATGTCCTGTGGTCTGATGAGACCAAGATAAACTTATTTGGTTCAGGCAAGTGTGTCTTGCCTACAGTCAAGCATGGTGGTAGGAGTGTCATGGTCTTGGGCTGCATGTGTGCTGCCGACACTGAGGGAATCATGAATGCCAACATGTACTGCGACATACTGAAGCAGAGCATGATCTCCTCACTTATTCCAGCATGATAACGACCCCAAACACACCTCCAAGAAGACCACTGACTTGGTAAAGAATCTGAGGGTGAAGGTGATGGACTGGCCAAGCATGTCTCCAGACCTAACCCCTATTGAGCATCTGTGGGGCATCCTCAAACGAAAGGTGGAGGAGCACAAGGTCTCTAACATCCACCAGCTCCGTGATGTCGTCATGGACGAGTGGAAGAGGACTCCAGTGGCAACTTGTGAAGCTCTGATGAACTCCATGCCCAAGAGGGTTAAAGCAGTGCTGGAAAATACAAAATATTGACACACAAAAATTGACACTTTGGGCCCAATTTGGACATTTTCACTTAGGGGTGTACTCACTTTTGTTGCCAGCGGTTTAGACATTAATGGCTGTGTGTTGAGTTATTTTGAGGGGATAGCAAATTTACACTGTTACACAAGCTGTACACTCACTACTTTACATTGTAGCAAAGTGTCATTTCTTCAGTGTTGTCACATAAAAAGATTTAATCAAATATTTACAAAATATTTTTGTGAGGGGTGTACTCACTTTTGTGAGATACTGTAACTACTCTTGAGGCAGGACATTGAGATTTCAATTTACATTTCAGATGTGTTTGTGCTAGACCGGGGCAAATTCTCAGTTCTTCATATAAGCACTGACAGCAGCGAGCAGTTCTGCAGCTCCTGTTCATTACAGTTGTGATGTAAAGCAGAATACAGAGCTCTTGTTTCGTTGTGTTGACCTTTTGTGCAGTGGAAAAAAAGCATGTGTCTGTCTGCACTAATCAAAAGGCCCAGGTGAGCCTCTTGCTTCCATGTCCAATTGATTTTCTCCTCTCGGTTCTCCTTCCCGCCATCTGCTTGAGATATTACACTCTTCGGTTCCATAGCAATACACGCTGAAATTTAATCCAGCAAACACCATCCCCGACAGCGAGGGCTGTAAATGTCCATCTTACAAGGTTCAAATGCAGGTGTGTGTGTGTGTGTGTATGTGTTTTGTCTATCTGTTCATGTGTTTTATCTGAATTTTTAATGTGTTTTGTTTGTCTGTGTGTGTGTGTGTGTGTGTGTGTGTGTTTAAATCTCATACAGAGAAACAGCTGACAGCTAGTAACTGCCTAGGCGTGCTTGCGATGGCAGAGGCCATGCAGTGCACAGAGCTCCACAGCATGGCCAAGGCCTTCGCTCTGCAGAACTTCCCGGAGGTAGCGAGTCAGCAGGAGATCCTCAACATCTCCAAAGAGGACTTCATCAGCTATCTGTCCAATGACAGTCTCAACGCAAAAGCTGAGGAACTGGTGTATGAGACGGTTATCAAATGGATAAAGAAAGACCCCAGCAACCGAGTACAGGTAAGTTAGGAATATTAATACTGGATTATGGGAATACAAGAACCAAAGATTTGCATTTCTCCACTTAGCACAGCTTTTCACAAAGCTAGCAACAAATTCAACCATGTCTCTGGCAAGCTACCCACACTGACAGCTAACCTATCCAATACCTTTCCATTGTTATTTCAATACAATACTTGTACGATTACTACCGTCATTTATGACTAATTGTCACACTGTACAAGATGATTCCAATTTTGGCCACATTCTTTACCAGACTGCACAGTAACGCTCTCTGTGTCAGATTATATGATGAAGAGCCTCTAATGGTAGACTTGCGATTAAAGAAAATTACTATGTTCTACTTACAGCATTCGTCAGCATGATCCGGATGTGTGGAAGAAATGGGCTTGCTTAAACAGAAACAAGCCTTCGGTATATGTTAGCTATGTTATACCTAGTGAAAGTAGATGAGATTTTTACCTGGGCAAAGTAGATGAGTTTGGAGCTGTTCGTGGCTGGATACATCAGGACAATATGAAGTGCCCATTAGCATGCATGGAATCAAAGTAATATAATGTTACCAGGCATGAAGGTCAGTATTTTAAATGTTCTTGCTAAGATATTAACATTTCATTTCAAGTTTTACGTCATCCTATGCTGTGGCTTTTAGATGAGCATCATAGCAGTTGTCACACCCTGAGATTTTAATCAACAATCTCTGACACTGCGGAGAACTTGTCAGCCATCTTTGATTGCAGTGGCAGTAAATGGGCCATCGGTGAGCAACTCACAAACAAAGAATCCTTTTACGAAGGGAGATGGGCTTGACAGCAAAATACCTAAGCTTAGCTTTATTTAATCTGTAAAATGTTTAACTGTTTAAGATTAGCTAGACAGTCACAAATGTACACAGCTTGCACACATTAGCCACTTTACATCCTTGATTCTTATTTAGGACTATCAAAATAATGTCATGCAGTCCATGATGCCATTTATCCTAACAGGTTTTTCAGGGCTTTTTGAAGAAAAACATCACAGATCCTCAGCATGAATAATAAAGATTAATAGGGTATTTTCTGTATAACCATCCTTCTTTTTACCTCAAACCTAACTTCAGAGTTTGCTGTCAAAAAGCTCTGTTTGTCAAGCTCCATCTGGTCAAGGAACTTGGTTCCAATCAAATTTTCAGAAGCATGTAACAAACCCCAGGCACCTATGTTTGTGATTAAAGAAAACACGTTCTTCTGGTGTGCCTTCCAAATAAAGTGTTTGCATGGAGGTGGTATCAACTTGTTGATTTGGACGCTTGGTGACTCCCAAATTATGCCATCTTCTGTTTTTTGCATCTGTAACCATCCTCCTCACCATGTGTTAGTAAAACACACTTGTGTCCTCTTCCACGCAGATTTATTACAGCTCATTGTTTAAACTTTCTTAAATTATTGCCCTAACAGTAGATATGGACATATTCAGTCATGTAGCTATTTTTAATAGTCATTGCCTTATTTGTGAAGGCTGTAATCTCTATGTCTCTCATGCTGATGAATGATTAAGGGAATTTCTCCTCCTGTGTCACCTTATATTTATACCTCTGTGAGACAAGAAGTCATGAATGAACGGCTCCTAAACCGTCAGGTGAAATCAAAACGTAAAATATAAATTGGAAGAGTTCAATTTTGTTCATAAGAATTTATAAGGGTGCCCATTATTATTACACAGGGTTTTGTTATCTTTTCTTTTATTTATTTATTTATTTTTAAATGTCTTTTTCATCAAAAATTTATCTAATTACCCACAAACTTTTTTTTCATAACCTTTCTTATTCATACTCTTTACTAAGGGTGTGAATAATTCTGGAATTTACCGTATCTCATTATATTATAAATTGTGATAACTTTCAAATTGTACAAAGCACAGTTTTAATTTCTTAATTTCAAGTTTGTTAAAACTTGAATTCCGTACTTGTTCAAAAAGGAAAACCTTTTTGAAAAGCCAAATGACTTCATTTCACGTCTAAATAATTAACAGAAACCAGAGATTATCAGTGCAACAATGAATAAGTGGTGTCCGTAGAATGCATCAGAAATTAATTCTAGCAATAGTGAGCATGCTGTTATTGAGGAACTTGAACATATGACCATAAACAAATTATGTTTCTCAATTATTTGGGGTAATTTGTTAGCAAACGAAAGGATTGACTGTGGCAATACCATGAATTAGTGTAAATCTGGGTATTAAAAAGTGCGATTAAGCCCAATTGGCCATCCTAGCTTTAGATCTCCGCTGTCACGATCTCTAGCTCCTTATTTGCAATCTGGTGCAGTCATGCTTCACAAGCACATATCTCACAGGGACAGGATCTCGGGTGTTCAAACAGTGCAAGTGCATTGTTATTTAATAAAATGCAGATTTCTACAATGTTAACTCTACATTTCAACAATTCACCATGTTATGATGTATTTCTACGCCCCTACAAAATGTATAATAATGTATAAAACTACATAAGAATAGACATTCCCTTATTGTCTTACAGAATTATGTAATGATTATAGCTTTGAATTTACAGTATTTTATATATGTAGTTTCATATACTGTAAAAAAAAAAAAAAAAAAAAGTTTATTGGTCGCCACAACAATAACCGTTATGCAAGTCAAAGGTTGGAAGTTCTTTTCCTACTACAAGGACATTCTTCTTCATGGTAATCACTCTTACACTACACATTCTGTGAATAAAGATCGAATTAAATTGCTGGAGTTTTCCTTTAAAGGCAAAAAGAGCTATCATCCTGCCTATGTCAGGTGTAGACATGGTCTCAGAGGTACCATTGTAAAATAATGTAAAACATTTCTCTTTTTGCTCCGGGCCATGAGAGTTGTAAAGCTGTCACATGTAATTTGTTGCATATGAGCAATACTCCAGACATTTTGAATTGCAAGCAGAGCTTGTCAACATGTTTTTATGCACATGCTGCTTTAGCTTCTTTCATTTTCATTTCATTTGTAGTCGGTGAAATGAGTTTGTCTTGGTTGAATTACATTACAACCTAATGTCACTTTGTCCAGGGTAATGTGTTTGAATACAACTGAAAACTGCAAATGTGCATTATCAGCCACCTCGGAAGTCTGACAGCCAATTGAGGACACTGCTCGGGGCGCGTTGAACCTTGCTGTGAAACTGGATCTGATGGCAGGAAAAGGAAGCAATAGATAGTGATGCAATGAACTCATGTTTATTTGGCCCAAGACGGCCTCTGCTGAACAACAGTCTGGAAAAGAAAAATCAATCTGAATTTAGCTGAAGTTCAGAGGTCTGATACTGCACTTTTTTCTCATGAGGCTCAGCTTGTGAAATCACAAATCCAACATAACGCACAGCTAAAACTCAAAAGTCTCCAGTTTATTTATACTTTCTCACATCAGCTATGTCTGTCTCTGTTTTGTTCTTGGGGGGGGGGGGGGGGGTCTTCTTGGCAGGCTGATACATTCATCATAAAGTGGTCTATGGAATCTCCTAGGTGCTTTGTTTTACACTGCCAAGTATGTAGATTTATGTTGCCTGGACTGTAGAAAAGAATGCAGAGAACAGGCTTTTTTTCTCTCTAAGACAGATTTATATGGGTGTAAGTAATAGGTCACTGAAGAAAAAATCATTTGCGGTATCAATACACTTACTTCTAAATGACTGGGTGCTGTGTATATGAAATGTCTGCTGCATGCTTTGAAGAGAGAAATTGCATTTATCTAGATAATAGCTTACACTGTGTAATTAACCAAATCTCAGTGGCTCAGGGCGGCTGTAGCTCAGTCGGTAGAGCGGGTTGTCCTCTAATCCACTAATCGTAGGGTTGGTGGTTCGAATCCCGCCCCGGGTGATCCCATGCCGAAGTGTCCTTGGGCAAGACACTGAACCCTAAGTTGCCCCCAATGGCAAGCTAGCACCTTGCATGGCAGCTCTGCTACCATTGGTGTGTGAATGTGCTCTCATTTGTAAGTCGCTTGTAAATGTAAAAATGTAAAAAAAAATTACATTTCTGTAAAGCTGCTTTGAGACAATGTACCATTGTAAAAAGCGCTATACAAACTGATAAAAATGATAAAATCATACAATAGCAATACAATTTGGCAACAATCTAATGTAACAATATGTGTCTGTGTGAGTGTGTTTTTAGATCTTAGTTGGAGATCAGATGTCCCCACAATGAACGGAATAGCCAGCAGTTTTAACCTTATGGGGACATTTGACAGCTTTTTTTTTATTTAATGAGCCAAATGTTTTGTTTATCTATCTATCTATCTATCTATCTATCTATCTATCTATCTATCTATCTATCTGACAACTATACTGAATGAGCAGACATGTGCGCGCAGGTGCTCTGGGTTATTGTCTGTCTAGACTGTCTCAATGTGCGACTTCTCACTCAAAACTCTTTGATCCATCAGTGCATTATGATCTGAGACCCAGGGGTGTTGTTACTTTCTTCTTTTTGATGATGTGTTAGACCATTTCTGAGGTGTAATTTGGTCTCCACGTGGCCTTTATAAAAAACGAAACCATCAGAGCCGCATTTTAGACCATTTTTTGATCATAGTATACAAACTGGTTTCACGTATTAACTTTATTTATTTAGATTTTCCAGTCATGTGCTTTCATGAACAATGACGAACATCAAATCACAATTCCATGTACACATAATCATCTTGCATATAATTATCTATTGCATATTAACTTCTGATGCTGTATCTGTGTTTGTTTAATGAAATGATGTCATGTCTATTAGTACATAAATTGCTCATGCTGATGCTTCGACACTTTTGTGTGTGCGGTTTGGTGCCTATGGCAAATTGAGCGGAAATTCAGGCATTTGTGTTATAACTTTCGTTTGAATGGAGCTTGATGGTGAATTAGGGCGGCTGTGGCTCAGTCGGTAGAGCGGGTTGTCCGCTAATCGTGGGGTTGGCGGTTCGAATCCCGGCCCGGGTGATCCCATGCCGAAGTGTCCTTGGGCAAGACACTGAACCCTAAGTTGCCCCCAATGGCAAGCTAGCACCTTGCATGGCAGCTCTGCTACCATTGGTGTGTGAGTGTGTGTGTGAATGGGTGAATGAGACACAGTGTAAAGCGCTTTGGATAAAAAAAGCGCTATATAAGTGCGCCATTTACCATTTTTGATGGTGAATTATCGGTGACAGTCCTGAGCTGAAGCCGCTCTCCCATGCTGCAGGCCAGATGTAGATCTCTATAATTGTCTGTTTTACTCTCTGACTGATCAGAACCAGTGGCAGGGAATGAGCGTAGTGCTCTTTGAAAATGCAGAAAGGGGCTGCAGTTCCAAACCTGATGGCTTCTTAATCATGGAAAGCTGGCAGTTGCTAAGAGGCTGTAGCGTAATGGAGATTTTGTGTTTACAGGCTATGGAAACGTCCCCTTTGTTGAGCGTTTCCAACCTATTGATTTTGTTTTCTCCTTTTTGCAATGTAGCCTCTGTCCCCAGTCTCTCGAGACACTCTACACTAAACCCCCAGCGCTCTCTCTAGGCTTTGACAAGATGCAATCAGGGAGCGCTGTAATCGAACCCGTTGTAGTGGGTCATTTTTCACAGTGAAGCTACGGCTACTGTTTAATATGAATTCTCCATATGAGCTCACAGGTGTTTTCAGAGAAATGACACTGCCTAGGATGATGGCACAGTTGTCTCTGGGACAAACATCTCCATTTATCCCATTGGGAGGAAAGTGTTTCAGGGACATCTTTAATCTGTCTTCTCTCCATCACATTTCCCACCTCAGTAATGTTTTGTGAACTGAGTATCCTCAGATCGTGTTCACTTCTAACGCCTGCTCTTTACTCATGTGTGGGTGTATATAAGTATATATAATTCTATCTGTGATGTGTGTGCATTTGTGTGTTTATGCACAAATTATTCCTGTTTGTATATATGTCTGTGCAATCTCTTCCAGCCCTCTATTATCTCTCAGTCCCACCCTAGAGCAGTGAAAAATATAAGGAGAGCTCGATGAATCCTCGCCATCTATAATGGTCAGTCTTCAGAGTTGCTTGGAGAGCAATCCTACCTCATGATTTATGGCTTGGATAGATACATTTTATATCTACAAGCTGTGGAATAACCATCACAAATTTGATTCTGCCTTGTTGTAGCTTGCCCTCGGGATTGCAATTTCTTATGTGACTTGAAGATGATAATGGGAACACACCAAGCATATCTGGCCATGAAATAAAATATTAGAGCGGATTATTGTAGTGTCAGGAACATGCCTTTAAATAAAATACTTGAGCTGCTCATTAAAGGGCTGGTTCATGGTTCTTTTACTAACTGAACTAACTGTTTCTTTTGATCGACTTGAGGTGCATGCAAACAGTCAGGCAAAACCTTTTTCTAAAAAGAATATTAATACATAATAGTTATATTTTATGGGTGCAGAGGGTATGCACGTGATGTCACGGTAGCCGGAACTCGCCGCCGTCACGCCCACGACTGAGCGGCAGCATTAGTGTACAGTATGAATTCCACGAAAACACAGAAAAACAACGCATCTATAATGGGAAAAAGCTGTTGTGCGATCGACTGTCCTAACAGATTCAACAAGAATTCCGTGCTATCTTTTTACAGAGTGCCAAAAAACCATTCAGTCCTTTTTTTTTTTTTTTTTTTTACTAAATTGAGCAGTGTAAGTGTAAGTTCTTTTGGCATGTGGTATTCATGTTGAATAATTTTCTACATAGTTCTTTTTAAATGTCGCCTATTTCCATTGATGAATAAAGGGGGCTCATTCATTCTCTGACTGTGTTTTACTTTCACAAATATATAACGTTAGTAAGTGGAAGCAGTGCTAGCTTCCAACAAACTAGGTCTAGCCAGCTTATGGGTTACCAGATAAAATTCTAGAAACAAATAAATATTTGTACATACCTGTCCACATACAACCAGAATGTTTGTTTGTGTTCTTGTCACTTTAATTTCTCCAACAAATCCCACCTTGAAGTAGGACCAAGCGTCAAAGCCTTCAGGAAAACCGATTTCTGTCCATGGACCACAGGTTCTTGGGCAAGTTGTAAGGGTCACTGTCAAGTCCAACTGCCTTTAATTTAAGCCGATAATTGTTAGTTATACTAGCATTTTAGCAGCTTCCCCAATTTAAACCAGTCATTTAGCTGGATGTTTTGCCACTCAGTCTGGCCGAGGGGGTGTGTTCCGGTGGGAAACTGACATCAATGCATACTCTTTGTATTTACTATGCAACCAATTTTTGTTCATGTATTCAGTAGTCTCTTGTATATTAAACTGTTCACAAATGTATGCTCAGGGAAATATATATTAATGTCACGTTTCAAAGATGGTTTGGAAGCAATCGCAGATTTTCTGACAGATTAATAAACAACAAAAAAAAGTCACTAAGACAACTTGGAAAAATACTGTGGCAAAAACTAAACATAAACTGACAAGATCAAAACACTGAATCATGGAACACGGTATCCTAAGACAAACGTAAGACAGGTGCAGGTGGTCATGTGACATGTTGTAGTACAGTGCAGTGGCTGATTGAAACTGAAGACCAGAGTTTCCTCCTTGATATATGACCCCCCCCGCTGAGCAGTAAGGCGGAGCGAAGTCCTCAGCCGAGCAGGAAGGCGGAGCGACGTCCTTAGCTGAGCAGGAAGGCGGAGCGACGTCCTCAGCCAAGCAGGAAGGCGGAGCGACGTCCTCAGCTGAATTGGCAAGGACAACGGCGTTGTGTGCGCGGTTGGCATACAGAGGGGAGCACTTTGGTATGTCATGACACAGAGCAACGTCTTCAGCCACCTCGGGTGACTGAGCGGCATCCTCAGACGAGCAGGGAGGCTGACTTTCATTTTCTGCTGACTCCGTTTGCTGAACTAGATCCATTATAGGGCAGGGAGGGTGGGAGATGGTACTACCCCCAACCACAAACTCCCACTTGTACCCGGACTCCTCCTCCTGTTGGCGTGGTGTGGCTTAGTCCTCCGTGAACATAGGTGGTAGATTGAAGCCCAGGTACTTCCTGGTGACCTGATGCTTACGTAGCGTAGCTTGGTACTCCTCCTCCTGTTGGCGTGGTGTAGCGTAGTACTCCACAAACCTGGTTGGTGCCCAGGTACTTCATTGTGATCTGCTGCTTCCGTTGAAGGTCTTGCGTTCGGTCACATTTCAAAGATGGTTTGGAAGCAATCGCAGATTTTCTAACAGTTTAATAAACAAACAAACAACAAAACTAAGACAACTTGACAAAAACAAACTGAGAAGAACAAAGCACGGGAACATGGTAGTCTAAGACAAATGTAACACAGAGAAACAGTGCAAACAATGGCTATATATGTGTGCTTGTTAAAAGAAACTTGATACAGGTGCAGATGGTCATGTGACATGATGTAGTACCGTGCAGTGGCTGATGGGAACTGAAGTCCAGGATTACCTCCTTGATATATGACAGTTAACTAATAGTCAGTATAAAAAAGAGTAAATTGGTCAATACCATTACCAAATATTACACCTTGCAGATTTGGAAAATGTATATTAATATTGCTATACTTGATTCTACACTTATTAAATCTAAACTTTATCAATATCTATCTATCTATCTATCTATCTATCTATCTATCTATCTATCTATCTATCTATCTATCTATCTCAGTCTATAGAGTGTACATAAAATTACGGTGACTCTTTCTATAGCAGTACATCTGGTCACATCATGTACACTATACATTTTTGTTGTTTTTTGTATACAACTTTCATAGTTTGTATGTACTGACCTGAGGAGTTGTCTGTTGTTGTACAACAATGTAAAAGTATTGTATTGTATTATATTCTTATTATTTCCCTTAACAGCACTTTCAAATTTTGTTTTATTGCTCTTATATCACAGCAGTTAGCCAATACTGACACTTATTTTATTTATTAGAGAATAAAATTCCATTCTATTTTGTTCAATGCATTTTATTCATATAGATTAATATTTTGAAACATCTACGAAACAAGTTATTCCAGTCATCACTTACATTACAATAGCTATAAACATTCAGTCCCACATCCACCTCTCTTTTTTACTCTTTCTTGAAATTAATTTTAACAATGTAGCTTGTCATGTTACGGAGAAACAGCAAAGCCATCCCTTCTGTAGACCCTTCCATGTCACACTGCTTCCATAAATAAACATCAAAACAAAGGTCTTGTCACAGAAAACTTCTTCACATCAATAATTACACATAAATCCATAATATAGAGCCTCCACTATACAATAAGCTGTGTAAGTTGTAACTATAGAAAATATATCAAATACATTCATAAAAACGTGTGATTTAAATTAATGCCAGGTCTATTACCTGAGCTCTGTTGTTTAGAAAATGAATCCGTCCGACCAGTCAAATGTATTATGTTTTGTTATGATATATTGTATCATATTTAGAGATAGCACTGATCTGATGTTGGTACAGGGCCAATACCAACAAAAATGTTGGATTAGATATCTGAGAAAACATATCATATCTTGTAACAAATGTCAAAGACTGGAATTGAATTTGGAAAAGAACTTTTATTTTTGGAACTGTTACATAAAGAGTATTCACTGATTTTTCTTTTGTAAGGATCGATTATAAATATTATTATATTTATAATTCATACCTTATTGTACAATGCCCTCCACTAATAATGGCACCGTTGGTAAATATGAGCAAAGAAGGCTGTGAAAATTTGCCTTTATTGTTTAACCTTTTGATATTTTGTTTAAAAAATTCTCGGAAATACTCTGCTCTCATGGATATCAAACAATTGCAAACACAACACAGGTGGTTCGAGTGGCCAAAAAAAGTGAGCTTGAAGGTTTGTGTGGCCAAAAAATCTCCAAGGATCACAGCTGGAGAATTGCAGAAATTAGTTGTGTCTTGGGGTCAGAAAGTCTCCAAAACTACAATCCGAAGTCACGTACATCAGCACAAGTTGTTTGGAAGGGGTTCAAGAAAAAAGCATCTACTCTCATCCAAAAACAAACTTAAGCATCTTTAATTTGCCCGAGACTACTGGAACTTCAAATGGGATGGAGTTCTATGGTCAGATGAAACCAAAATAGGGCTTTTTGGTAATAAACACCAGAGGTGGTTTTGGCGCACATAGAGAGGTAGACATATGGAAAAGTACCTTATGTCCACGGTTAAATATGGTGGTGGCTCTTTAATGTTTTGGGGCTGCTTTCTTCCAGAGGACCTGAATAGTTTGTTAAGATATGTGGCATCATGGACTCTATCAAATATCAACAGATATTAAATGAAAACCTGACTGCCTCTGCCAGAAAGCTTCAAATGGGCCGTGGTTGGATATTCCAGCAGGACAATGATCCAAAACATACATAAAAATCAACACAAAAATGCTTTACTGACCACAAAATCAAGGTCCAGCCATGGCCATCCCAGTCCTCTGAATTGAAACCCATAGAAAACCTGTGGGGTGAAATGAAGAGGAGACACCACCAGTGTGGACCTTTGCTGTTTTCAAAGAAAACAATTTCAGATGGATATTAGTATTGGCTGATACTGATACTCAAGGTATCAGTATCGGAAAAGATTATTATATTATATTATATTATATTATATTATTTATATTATATTATATTATATTATTATATTATATTATATTATATTATATTATATTATATTATATTATATTATATTATATTATAATTTATTACATTATTCATCATACCATGTTCATAAGATAACCACCTGGCCAGTGTAGCGATGGATCTGGAGTCTATCCTGGGAAAGCTGGGCCTTGGGTGGGAATATACCCTGGATGAGACACCAGTCCATCTCAGGGCACCATGCACAGACACATTCACACAGGAGCAGTTTATCTCTGCCAATCTACCTACTGGCATGTCTTTGGGAGGTGAGAGGAAACTGGAGAATCCGGAGGAAACCAACACACACATATGAGGAGAGCATGTGAAACTGCACACTGACAGTAACCTGAACTCAGGATTAAACCAGGGACCTTAGGGCTGTGATGTGATATAATGTGTATTGTATTATATTATATTATATTATATTATATTATATTATATTATATTTGCCATAAAAATGTAGAGAAATAATTCAACAAAGCTCCCCCATGGCAGATTAGATCTGGTGTGTCCTCTGGTGATAGAAAAGGACATGAGAAAATGGTTCTTTCAATCTCTGAAAAAGAAAGTAGCAGCTAATCTCACAAGACATGACTTGTGTTGGATCGAAACTCTGATGTAGAAGCAGTGCGCATGGAGTGCATGGAGTTTGCAGCAAGACGCAGTCTTAGATAACAGCATGTTGTTAAACACTACAACAAATGGCTAAAATACACTCAGCCCTTAATGGAGACTCTGATGTAGCTCTTAGCGCTGCAAAACACCTGTAAAGCATGTTACCAGTGCACTTTTATTGCAGCCAGGTGTAGCATGCTAAATGCCCAGGAGTTTGCTATTGCAGTCTTATTGTAAACAGATTTACAAGGGCATGCAGCAATCACCACATTTCTGAGCTTTGACAAATGAGTCTACATGCCTTTGGTAATTTCACTGTAGCATTTTTAGTCACTTAATGCAGTTCACTGAATCATGGCCAATTCATCTCTCGACACTGAATAAAGCCGAATTTCTTTTGCAGCACAGCAGTTCCATATCTGATGTATGGTGCTGTAAGCCAACTCCCTCTTGCCATGGCATTATTGCAGAGCAGCTCAAGCCCAAGCAGAAGCAGTGCTGCGTTCCGATTCTTAAATCATACAGTCGATAAGCCATGATTGCTTCAGCAGAGGAGAGAATGGTTGTAATCCAGAGGAATTTCTCATCACATACATTGCCTGCAGATGTTGTTAAAAAATACTTTCTTAATATTTTTTTTTTCATCTCTGAGATTCCGCACTTGCGTGGAAAGCAGTGAATGGTGGTGTTAGATCTCCCTTCCTGAAATGCCAGATAGATAAACTATCTGAATATGATGGTGCAAATATTCCCCATGAGTATTCTCACCTGGGACTGCATGGAAATGCCACCAGCACACCAACATCTCTGACCTTTTATAGTTCCTGATTTAGACTAGTCTCTTTGTGAATCTGAATGAGAATGTGTGTTGAAGGCCAATTTCTGTGTCAGAGTTATTTCGGTGCTATGCCTCTGGTGGACCTACATTGTGTCTTATAATGTGCTTGGCGAGTTTGCTTTTGAAATCCAGCGCTGCTGAGAGTGGGGAGAGGGGGCGGGGACACATTACAAAGCCTCACCAGCTGTTGGCTGTGTTGCATTGTGTTTACAAGTTCCCCTGATGTGGACAAAGGCCTCGATGGAGATATAGTGGAACAAGGAGCCATTCAGTGAGGAAATGCTCACCATGGCAAATCCCCCCTCCCTTCGGTGAGTTTTGGTTTTGGGAATACTCAACACCTGTACATTACACCAATGTGCCTTCTTATTATCACCTGGCTACTCCCATATAAAGCTGCCAGACCGTGATGGTATATTTGATTACTGGGTAATTGGTGTTGAAGTTTATTATGTGAGTTTAATGGCAAGCCTAGACCCACTCTGGGCTCTTTATCCATTGGGCTGTCACTGTGAGCGATTGCTTTTGAGAGCATAATCTATTTATAATGACTCAGATCTGTACTCACATGGAAATACAAGGTCTTTGGCTCTTGTTAGGGAGTGTTGATTGGTTTTTCTTTTCTCCTCCACTAAGATTGTGGGTAATAGATAATTATGTTATCAAGTTTCCATTTTGGCTGAAATACTTTTTCTTTTTCAGCATATGTCAGAGCTGCTGGCTGTAGTGCGCCTGCCCTTTATCCACCCAAGCTACTTACTGAACGTAGTGGACAACGAGGAGCTGATCAAGTCCTCAGAGCCATGTAGAGACCTGGTTAATGAGGCCAAGCGCTACCACATGCTGCCACATGCCCGACAGGAGATGCAGACACCCAGAACACGCCCGCGACTCTCTGCAGGTACACGCTTCGCCTCATCTAAAAAAAATATCACCCAAGGTTAGTTTGACCAGTGTACATGCAAAAAAGCTACAAAAAAAGTAACAAAGTGCAACTTTTTTGTTACTCTACTTAGGCCTGTTTTTCAAATCCCTCCAGGATTTCATGATTGCTCTCAATTTTTCTAAATTACTGCAGATTTTCCTCAGATTTGGTTGAAGACATTTCATGTAACGTCATCATGGTGCACATTCAGCCAAAGACCTCTTTGATTCACTTGATCGAACATGAGTACAGTTAAAGGTCTCATTTACATACACACATCACTGTGAAAAAGCATGAAAAACAATTTTGTGCAATTGCGATTTTGACAATTCATGTAGTTTTCTCAAAAAAAAAGCACAATTGCATTGCAAATTTACAAAAGCTCCAGCAAAATCAAGCATTTTTGGCTGCAACAGTCACGAGGTTTTCCTTCAAATCATATTTTTGACTTTTTTATGTATTACAATTCTTTGTGAAGCCATGAGGTGACTTCATAACATCAGATCGCTTAAAGGAGTTGATCTGTATTCCTAAAAATCAAAACTTTAACAAAAATGACAGCAGGAATAAAACCTCATACTCATTACTGTAATCTGTATGTTGCTAAATTTGGTGCTAAATGTATTTAGCAAGCCAGTGTGTATTGTGACAGCTAGCCATAAGCATTCAGCTATTTTCTGTCATCAGAGTTTTATCATTCTAGCTTGCATTATAGATATTAGAGGAAAAAAGCTCTTGTTAGTTAGCTTTAGCTAATGCGTCCTTATGTTTCCTGGTTTTTTGGTATATAAGTGCATGAATTTACCATCACTAACTAAAATCAGTTTGTAGTTTGTCTTATTCTTTTGTGAATCTCTCTTGTAATTTTACATCGGCGGCAACTTAGGGTTCCGTGTCTTGCCCAAGGACACTTCGGCATGGGATCACCCGGGCCGGGATTCGAACCACTAACCCTACGATTAGTGGATTAGTGGACAACCCGCTCTACCGACTGAGCCACAGCAGTAGCCGCATAAATTTTAAGTCTCATTTATGATTATCTGCTATTATCTTTTACCAGGATGTTTATTTAGTTGAGCAAATTCACTTCAACTTGAGTAATGTATTAGGATACATTTAGAACTTCGGCATCACCAAATCATATTTTCAGCACCTTTATATATTTATCCATTTGCCACAATAACAGGATAAAAAAAAATACATGTAAATTAAACAGCTGTTGAATAGTCCTACCCATTTACCCCATTTTAAAGTGCTGACAGAAGTGATCCCATGTTCATTTCTGGCAGCGGAGGGTGGGCGTGGGGGATTTCCCGTTACATAGAATCATTCTAGCAGCTGTAAAACTAATCTTAATAAGGACAAATGCATTTTTTGCCACATTGGGTACCACCGATTTATCTCCAAGAAAGCGTACTCGTGGTTCGAGATGTATATTAGGTCCCAGCCACTCTTCAAGAATTCCCAAGAATTTTGCACCAGAATGGGTAAACTAAAGAACATTCCCACATCATGTAGAATTGAGTGCCCTACACGTCATTACACTTCCACCATAAATTGGTTCCAGTTATCCCTATCCTGCAGAGCCTAGATGGTGTCCAGTAATATCTATGTACTCTTTTCTACTTGATGAATGTTCCCCTATCCTTCCTTATGTTCTTTTCCATATTACCCAAAATGTCTGTCCACTCATTGTCATAATCCACAAATCTTTCTTCCATATCGTTCTCAAATAATTACAGGTGCCTCTCATTACATTGAGCATTGATTTCTAACACATAGAAGCCATCTGAGCTCCATGTGGCAACTTTAAATAAGAATAAACAAGATTTCCATTTACGTTGAATTTGTCTGTAACACAACTTTTAATCTGCAGATGTTTACTAAAATTCCCTTGACCCCCAGAATATGACCAAAAAAATCCCACCCTCATATAAATCACTAATAGTAGTCACCTGTTTGAGCTGCCATTATTTCCAAATCACCACTCTTTTTGTCTCCTTTTTTGCCGCTTCAAGTGAAGGACCATTATCACTAATTATTTAGATGACTTATAATCATTATTTAGATGCTTCACAATTAGAGGGAGAACAAAGATTACAAATCAACATGTATATGAAAATCATCTTTTGATTTCTGTGCATGTGTGCACACACACAATATTGCCACATCTGAATAGCAGTATACAAGTTAAATCCTTACACATGAACTGTGTTACATTATGTAAGTTTCACTGCGTTACCTGCAATGTGTTATTTTATTCAAGTCCCAATCTGGCGGTATTCTGATAGAGCAGTTAAGTTGAAAGATTGTGTTCATCTGTAACAGCACCCCACGCAAATGCAGTCAAAAGCGGTGCCTGGAATCCTGCCACAGCAGTTTCATGTCCTTGCCAAAGAGAGTGCTAACAGTGGGTGTCGCACACCTGCACTTCTTATTACTGCGCTTTAGCAAGTCTGTAAATTTCACTGATGTGTACCTTTGCAATGCTCTGCTGTGTGAAACCAGATTTCCATTTTAAACGTTCCAGTCTACACCTGCTTATGCATCTACAATTTTTTTTTTACATTTGTTTATAGGGAAATTTAACCTTCTTTTTTTAGACAGTTTTTCATTACCTGTACAGAATGAAATATTAACTCGTTCCAAGTGTGAGACCGCTTGATTGTGAAAGTCTTTTGTAGGTTGTGAAGTTATACTAATTTTGCAAATGTAGCAAAGCTAAACTAATTTACTAGCTGGAACTCATTGACCTCAGACTACAGGCTCTGACCCTAGGCTAAGAATATCAGAATATTCATTTAATTTCATTGCTGACTACTGGGTCTCTTTTAAACTTGGGTTAATCCACTCCAATCAGCAGAGTCATGGCCTCCCCGTGGCCTGCCTCTAATACCTGTTTCATTGGGTTTGTCAGTGGGAGAGTCTGAGGCACAGTGGGGTTTCTCACACAGCAGGAGCTCAGGAATATGTCACAAGGCCATGGATCATAGGCCTTGATCTCAGTCATGCTAGATTAGTGAGTTCTGAGTGACTCGTGGGTCAGATTAGTATTGCATTCTTCTCTGTATACTACTGCAAACATAATTTATTTCTTTATCCCCAAGAGGCAGCTGGTCAGTGTGTCCTCTTCACAACATGTTCATGCTGAATATCCTTTCAGCATATGTAGGCACTGTTTGTCTTTCCTCTTCTATAACGGTATTCTTTATACTTTTTTCCGGATGTTGCCTCCGGGAGGTTTTATCAGCACTGTCGCCTCTGGTTTGCTCATTAGGAATCTAAATCTACATCCGGTTTTCAGTTAAGCTTCTTTTTGACAATTGTTAACAGTGTGAAAACACATATGAAATTAATTTGAGCTTTGTTAAAGGATGGAAAGAAACACATACATACATAAATCCATATATACATACATATACACCCCCTACAGAGCCCCCTTAGTGCCAGGTTAAAAAAAAAAGCCGTGTGTAATCCGTGCTCACGGTTTAGCAATCCGTGCTCTCGGTTTAGCAATCCGTGCTCACGGTTTAGCACCCCCTAGTGGCAGGTGAAAAAAAAACACGATTTATAGTAATGACTTGCGCTTCCAAAAGCCCGTATCCGCTTCCGGGTTTTAACGGGAGAAAATGTAAAAAAATATATTCAGTTGTATTGGTTCCATGTCCACTCAATACAGATTATTAAGACAATACACATTATGTCCTTTTGGTGTGTTTATTTCTTGAAAAATGGAATAGAGAATTACTGCAAATGTCCGATATAAACCCAACTATAGCACGGTGCTCACGCGCTAAATTGAGGGAACAGATTACGGCTGTTTTTGTGTTTCTTTCACCTGCCACTAGGGGGTGCTAAACCGCGAGCACGGATTGCTAAACCGCGAGCACGGATTGCTAAACCGCGAGCACGGATTGCTAAACCGCGTGCACGGATTGCTAAACCGCGAGCACGGATTGCTAAACCGCGTGCACGGATTGCTAAACCGAGAGCACGGATTGCTAAACCGCGAGCACGGATTGCTAAACCGCGTGCACGGATTGCTAAACCGAGAGCACGGATTGCTAAACCGCGTGCACGGATTGCTAAA